>KK113897.1:326351-362168 GCA_000611955.2 Stegodyphus mimosarum
TTTCCAAATGCCAATGAATCTACGACTTAGAAATCCACTGAAAAGAACAAATGAGAAAGTACCATATAGGTTATTAATAAAAATTATCGAGATGCAAATCACCAGATTTCGAATTCGTAACTAACGCAATCTTTTTCCCCTTTTAGCGCAAATTTTCTATTTCCTCAGAAAGAGAAAGCTCTTATAAAGTAAGTCAGAGGATAAAAAAGCAATCCAGAGATGTGGATGAAATGCAAGATGTATTCGATACCTTGAAAAATATTCCGCGTCAAGTTTCCCAGATTTGTTTCCACTTTTCCTGCAGCGGACAGCAGTTGAGAAAAGTATATCGACATCGTGAAAAACATATTGGACGGACATAAACTACATAAAATGTGTAAGCGTAAAATATTACACAAAAGAAGAAAAAAATCTGAAATTCCCAAAATCAGATTGGCAAATAGGACGATGATTCACGAAATACAGTCCTGTTCTGGAACATTGCCGAAGCTTTCTACATCTTCGATTCACTCGCTATTTACATTCTGCCGGAAGGATGGCATGCGAAATATAACGTACAAGAAAGTTTTAACATAAAAACTACACATAAGCTAAAATAAACTATAATCAGTTGAATTTCATTAACTGGATGACAAAGAATTATGCTGCTATGAAATTCATAATAAATTCAAACGTTTCGCCTTTTTTTGAACATTTTTCGCACTCATTCATCCACTGATGGCTGAACAAAGATACAAAGATTTCATTTGCCAAAAAGAATACAACATACAATAATATCTCGTAACATATCGAATACAACATCGTTGAATACATCATCTCGCATTCTACCTTCAGCATTTACAACAAATGAAGTTTCCTGGAGTATTTTCAAACTTACTTTTCAATCTTTAATTATGAAACAGTAAGAAATATTCATCAGAAGTATAACCAATTAACACTGCTGTGTAACCAGTAAGAATACCTTTCTAACAAAATCACTGTTTTTATTTTTTGTTGAGTAAATAAAGGAAAAAAAGGAGGTTCTTTCAATACAAAAATATTATCTTCCTTTGTTAAAATAATAAAAGTCATAAATCAGGATTCTGCCTTCTTCTGTTTAGCACAAATGCAAAATAGGTTTCATCAACAATATTTAATGAATTATGAATATATATTAAATTAAATCACGCTTAAAGTAATAAATAGTCACATTCCAAGTTATACAAATTCTGGTATCATTATTCTTTAATCCAGAAATGGCGAAATATATTCAAATGTTTCAAATATATATTAAAGACGATCGCGACTTCTAATGAGAATTGATTTTCAAAACACAGACGCCACGTGTTTGGCGGCCATTTGCTAAAGAATAAAGAAAAAGAATATTAGAATATTCAGAATATTCGCTGGGTCCAAACACGGTGGAGAAGGGAAAGATTACACCAACTTTAGAAAGAAGAGGACAAAGTTTTCCTTGGCACGTCAACAGCAGGCAGCCATGATTTCCAGGCGGTGGAACTGCTTGTGTTATGCATGGAAGAACTTGAGAGAATTTCTCCCTGTATTCAAACAATGGCCTTGTTACCTATGAAAGGGTATCAATGAATATTTAATGAAACATCTTTAAGGAAACATGGTCAAAGCACTTTATAGCTCTATGAGTATTCATCAGCTTTGTTAATTAGCAATTGCACCTAACTAGATCGCAGTACTTCATCGCTTAAAAGAAACCAGTTCGAAGTTTCGCAAGTAATTAAGAATGCTGCATAAATCACATGACATAAAATGAACATGAATTTCAAATAAAACTTTTATTGTGAAACATTATGTAATGAGATGGCCTCTAATTAAGCAGTTTTAATAAGAGATTTACCAATAGTTGAGATATTTCTACCAAAACAATAAAAAAGAACTTAAGAAGTTAAAAAACTTTAATTTTCAAGTCTAGAAAGCTGTGTTGCATCAAACTTCAGGAAAGCATTAAAAAATGAAACTAATTTTTAATGATATTTCTATACACGTAATAAGTAACTAATAACATACAGGCAGTTTACACAATTTTAGAACGATTTTCATAAAGAATTCAAAAAAGGAAATGTTTTGGAATAACACTTTTGGGCTACAGCTTATTATGACGAGAACTATTCATCTTTCATAATTCAAAAACGCTGTGAAATGCATGGTATTAAAATGTTAAGCTCAAATTAAGCAACATTATTAATCGAAAAGGGAAAAACCGTCTATCATTACTTCTACACGAAAGAAGACTTCAAACGTATACTCAAAAAAGGTACTCACTATTTCTAATGTTTCTAAAATTAAATAGAAATTTCGCTGATACAGAAATTAATTGCAAAGTCTTTAAGCAGCAAAAACAAACAAAATAATCAACCAAGATTTACAATTTTAAAAAGTTAAAATTCAAATGTTCATCGCTTTTGGCGCGGCATGTGGCTCTACGCGGAATAATTTATAGAATCCTGTATGAAAACTACTTAACAGGAGATAAATACAATAGACTATTGGTCTTTTGGAAACAGCTTTTCTAAACGAAACTCCATCATGATTGAAAGATTCTGTAAAATGGCGGAAGAAGCCTAGAAGTAAGTCCCTTTCGAAATTTTACGAAAATCTTTCTGCCATGGAATTCACGAGTTTCAAAAGTACTTTTACATTTTAAACATTAGTTAGGCGGTCTCGAAATCGTTCTAGGAATATGTAAACACCCTCTGAATTGGTACATAAAGTATTCAAAACATTGCAAGATCAATATCTCTTCTATGAAACCAGGGCGAACGGGCTGTCTGCATGGGTGTGTTCGTGATATTCTGCATGTGTAACGCGTTTGCAGTGTCTTGTGGATGCATACGTCAATAAAGCGGGCACAGCCTGTGTAAAATAGCTGAAGACTGGTACTTCGATCCAATTTTCGAATACCGACGAACGGGTTGGCTGAATGAGCGTTTTCGTGATTTTCCGCATGTGTAACGTGTATGCAAGATCTTGTGGATGCAAACGCGAATTAAAGCGGGCGGCCTTCCCCTCTAGCTGATAGTTAAAAACACATGTTATATATAGGAAAAAACACATGTTATATATATGATATATATGAAAAAAACATGTTATATATATGAATGGCCCAGCCCGCTAAGCTGACGGGCTTGCCCGCTAGTCTCTTCTATGAACAGCTGTAGATCCATGCTTTAAGAAGCGATTTAAGTAATTTAGGCGTTTGCATTATGACAATTTTGTTTACATGATATATTTTAGTAAGCGTATAAGAAATTTAAATTTACATACAATCCTGCAGAAAAAGAAAAAGCGAGGAAAATAGTTTCGTATCCGAAATATTCGAACAAAAACATTCCACCGCCATATGGTGAAAATTATGCGAAACATTAATTACAAATTTGGAGCTTTGTATGTTTGTCTGAATATGGCAACGTACGCGAGTGCTCTGTGAAAGAAATGAAGCCTTCGAGGGGCACCTTTTAAGTGAAATGTTTCATATTTATGTTCTACAGGGGGAAATTAATCCAGCCAGCAAGTCCTTTCGTATACACACTAGAACTCAGAACTCAGGTCGAACTACAAGTGTTCAGCGGCATTAACCATTCTACCACTGGTGGATAAAAGATTTTGAGAGATCGTGTACAAATACATATCACGATAGAGAAATATATATATTTAATATAGACAGTACGAGTGTGTAGTTCGCCACTGGTGAGCAAAGATTTTGGGAGATCATACCCTTATGCAAATATTACTACAATCCAGGAGTTCTCAACTCTTTTTGGCCCATGCACTCTTTTCACCACTACTAGGCGATCATTCCCTCTCTCTTTGATACTCGTAAAGTACATAGGCATTTATTTAAATTTAGATAATTTTTAATGCTTTTCATGAATTAAACAAGAAAAAAACCTAAAAGATGTTGATAAATATCAAAACTTGAATAAGAATAGATTTTTATATTCATAAACTACGACAAAATTTTAACACATAAATGGAAAACTGACTGCGCTCCCCCTGAAACTATGAAATTCCACTCTAATTGAGAACCCCTGCTATAGACAGATACGCGTATTTAGTTCCGAATGGAAATTCCTTTTATAATAAAAGGATATTAATTTTAAAACTTTGCCTTCAAATTAGTACTTGTAATAATGTTAAAATTCGAAATTTTATGTTCATTGAAATTTATGCAACCCTTATCTCCTTTCCTTTTTGCAAAGGAAAGTGAATTAAAGCGTATAAATCTGATTGTTTGTAAAGACATTATGTTATTTTGAAGCTGGAGACATGAAAAATGAGCAATGCCCTCGCCGAGACTCGAACCACGGACCTCTCGAATACGCGTCGAATGTGTTGAGCACTAACCACGAAGACATGCTATGAAGGCTGGAGAAATCCTTATAAGACTTATAAAGGTAAATTTTACATCTATGCACTGTATAACTTGAAAAGACTTAATTAGAAACAATTTACAAAATACGTACTGTATAAAGAGCGCCCGCATAAAATTTTAAGTTTCGTACATTTTTACTAAAACTTGTCATGTATCTAAAATTAGCGTAATATAAAATTCAACCTTATGAAATTTATTCTTCAAACGTAAATGTGCCTCAAGATATTATTTAGTCACATAATTGTCTTGAAAGACCATGCAGATCATTGTTTATATTTGCTAGCGATTCTGATGGAATCTGCTGCTGTTCTCTCCAAAATTTCTAATTTTTACTCCGTATCGAAATGATCGTTCTATTTATATAAATTATTTGTATTAAATGATTGTTCCATTTTTAAAGAAAAACTATATATTTTTTATTCATTCACTAACTTATTTGAGTATAATAACTATATTTTCATTTCTGTTTTATGGATGTTAAGTAAGTGTTGTTTAATGTTTGAAATCATTTATTGCTTCATGGATTCAACGTATTCTTTGGCACAAGCTATGAATTATGGGAGCGGGTTTTGAGAACGAAGCGCGGTTTTTTTCTTATGCTGCTGTCTATAATTACTTCCTTCATTAACCTACATAGTGCATTTCATGATCTGATGCAAAATCGAAAGTAATGTTTAATATTTCGATATTTAATACAACGAAGTATGAGCAGCTTGAATAAGTTGGGTGATAACTCAGCTTTTACCCACTTCATTTCTAATTTTGATGAAGAATTCTCTAGCAATCGATCTGAGGGTCTCCAACCTTTCTTCAGCCAATCATCAACCTCTCATAACCAACCAATCATCAGCCTCTTGTAAAAACTTCGGCTCGATAGTGCCTTCCCCCATGTTGTACTTACAAATGTCGTATCTTTCTACACCTGAAGCTGCCCCCATTTTCATGATAGCCGGCTTCCCTTCTACCATAACAGTGAAAAACAGTTCCAGTTTGCTCACTAAACACTACTGCTTTGATCTGAATCAAGTTGTGTTTGAGAGGCAACTTCCTCAGAAAACAGTAATTTCATGTAAATCTAAATTATTTGGATTTTAAAAAAGTCTGATGTGGACACCCGTGACTTTCTCTAACCACCTGTTCAATTACGCATTTTTTTTTTGCTTCCCTTCATTCCAACTTATTTCCACGAATTTCACTAGAGATACATGTCCATTCAATCCATTCGGTTTTTGCTTCGCGGCAAAGAAAAATATATAAAAACTAAAAACATCTTCATTAAAAATTGCAAAATACAAAAAACCAAACACAGTTAAGAAATGATTTATGCACTTAAAATTAGAGTTTTTATGAAAACACAAGCAGCTCAGCCAACAGTCAGGAAGACAATAATTTTCGGCACGCAAAATTTAACTTTTGTTCCCAATGGACAAAAGACACTGAATTTGCAGCACCAACTGATTCAATTCACTATACTACTAAGACTTCCAAATGTAAACAAATAACCGCTACTTTAGGCCTAGCGCCACTTGCACTTTTAAACTACTGATAATTCTGCAACTATTGCATGCGGATTAACTAAAGGCATTAAAAGCCTTAACCAGAACATTAGAACAACACTTTGAAAGAAAACAAATGCACAACGCAACAATGCATATAATTGCAGAGATCACTGAGCCAGGTAAGAGAGTGTTATATATACATTTGGTGCGGCCGATTGCAACAAAAAAAAAGGAAGGCGTAAAACTAGATCTTATAGTAGCTCCATATAAAAAATTTCAATTTTTCGTCTGATCGCTTTTGAGTTATGCGAGATAAATATATATATATATACATTGATATATGAATATATGGACGTACGTATATATATGAATGTGTGTACGTTCAGAAGTTACGAAAAAATCCGTTCCAAATTCATTTAAATCCATTTTAAAAATCCGTTTTGGAAAAAAACGTTCTTTATTTTGCCCGTGCGTAGAGATATTACTAAACGAAAATCGTTCGGTTGGATTCGAGAGCTGTCAAAATGGACATTTTCGATCAAATACAATACCCTACATTTCTTACGAATACAATATATATGTGATGTGCCATGATGATGTGATGTAGTCGTAGCTCAAGTAACAAACGATGATAACAAAAAGAATCCATTTATTATTTTTCCTGAAAAACAGCTGTGTTAAAATTTACATCTTCGGAGATCAATTAATAGCTTTTTGTATTGATGTTTACTCCATCATTACATTAACGAAAAGACCGCCCGATAAGATCAAGATCAAGATAGTACTTTCGGTTCAAGGTGTCAACTACTAATGAGTTTTAACCTATATATCAAGTAAGGCCGGAGGCCGCTCACTTTTGTTTAGATAAATCAGAGGTGCTTAGCACCGCGCCCTTAGGCGAAAGAATGGTCTATGTAGACCGCCCGATATTCCTTTGCGAGTTCTTTTATAATCACTGGAAAGGCGGAGCTTCCAAGAAATGACGTCAGCTTCGTCAGCCAATCCAGTTCGCTTTAAATATTTCCAGAATATTCAATAACTGTACGTGTAGAAAAAGCGGGAAAATCAATTTGACTACGGGGCTGTGGATTTAATTCCACGTACTTTCGAATAAGAGATCGCCGCCATTAAAATGAAAAGAACATGCATTTAGAATTGTGATTGAGGAATAAACAAAAATAAAAGACGAAATTTAATTTAGGGTTTTATATGTACTTTTGACTATGGAATTTTATTATTACATATATATAAACCAATATACCGTTTCCTTTTCCCAAATATATATATAAACCAATCTACCGTTTCCTTTTTTCAAATATATATATATAAATCAATATACCGTTTCCTTTTTCCAAATATATACATAAACCAATATACCGTTTCCTTTTACTTCCTTCCAGGAAGTTCGAGAATAGTTGTTTATCGAAGGCCACGGTTGGGTATCCGCCGACAACATCGCGGACGAAAACATCGCGGAGAAAACAACGCAAGGCGAAAACGTCGTGGAACAAAACATCGTGGAAGAAAGTAAAGCAAAGATAAAACATCGCAGTTCTAAAACATCGTGGTACAAAACATCGTCGTCGAAAATAAAGTGGTTCAAAAACTTCGCAGTTTAAAAACATCGCCGTCGAAAATATCGCGGTAAAAAATAAAGTACCTAAAGATAACATTGCAAACATGCGTTTTTCAGGCTTTAATAATTTTAAAATTTAATGTTTGTTTAATAATTGTAAAAACTCGTATAGCGATTTGCGAGCGCAAGGCAAAAAGAAGGATAATTTTCACTTTCATATTTTTTATCATTTAATAAATATTTGCCGAAAATGTAAAATGGAAACTTAAGCGTAGAAAATTAACGCAACTTACAACACTTAATTTTAAACTGACGTAGTTGAATAACAAAGGTCATTAATAAATTATTTTTTATAAAGTTTTACTGGTAATGTTTCATGAAAAGTATAATCTAAAAAAGAATAGAAAAAGAAAGATAAGTAACTGCATGAACTTATCTACAAAAAAATTCCTAAGTTAATTATGATATTATTTTCTTCACTTTTGTTAATCTGATACTCTTACAGTGAAAATTATTTCATGTTTTGTTTAAATTTCTCGTTCTTTAAAAATTTATTATTTAGTAAAAAAACATGAAACTAAAAAGTATTCTTCTTTTCACCTTGCTCTCATAAATCCTTATGCAAATATCTATTAACATTATTAAAGCCTGAAAAACGCATGTCTGCGATGTTTATCGTCATGCGATGATTTGAAGGTACTTTATTTTTTACCACGATATTTTCGACGACGATGTTTTTAAACTGCGAAGTTTTTGACCCTCTTTATTTTCGACTACGATATTTTGCACAACGATGTTTTAGAACTGCGGTGTTTTCTCTTTGCTTTATTTTTTCCCACGGTGTTTTGTACCACGACGTTTTCGCTTTGCATTGTTCTCTCCGCGACGTTTTCGTTTGCGATGTTTTCGGCTGTAACCCCAGGGTTGATGCCGATCCCTTCAAGGTTCTGGGTCCGAGGTTGAACCTCTTTCTCAGTTCGGAAGGGGATGAGAACATTTAGTGAGATTAAGTTCGCGGAAAAGGGAATGCCCATAAACTTACTTTAATCATTTATTGCTGTTATTTATTTTTGTAAGGTTCTTCAGTTTGTCAAAAAATTAGAAGTAGAGATTCTGATATTAATAGCATATATTCCAAAGTCTTGAAATTTTAACGAGACCTAAGAAACGATTGCCTTTAACTTAAAAAGCAATTTTTACAGTACATTTATTAAGACTTATAAAACGATATACAAAAATTTAAAACTAAGTTTGGGAATGGATTATTTAAAACTAAATATACTAATAAGGAAAGTGAACTGGAAAGTGTCAACTCATTCAAATGAGGTGAGCAATGGTAATTTCGAGCCACTTTGTCAGGACTGAGTGTTCTGTGAGTATTTTTGGCAAACATTTTGAAGTACTTCTTAAAGTCCTGATCTGGGACAGGGAGCTGAAATCAGCTGTGTCCTGGTGTAGATTCTGTGCTGAAGAATAACTGCACTTGAAAGGGATTTAAAATCCTCTTTTATTAAATCAATATTATTTACACACTTCCCAACTCGGGAGGGATACAGAAAGTAAAAGACCACACTTGGGCCTAACTTAACAATCAAATAAATTTAAACTAAGCTAAATATAAATTTAATTAAATCCTTGCTCACAGAGCTAAATCGTGGAGTTGGCCTCTAACTAAATGGTGCGTAGCAAGAAATACTAATACTAGCGCACTTCAATTTATTTCAATAAGCAATCACGTAGTAAGCACTATGGCTTATAATTTTAGCTGCTAGCTGGTCAGGCGAACGTCGAATAGAATGACCGTGATCTGAGACTAAAAGCTCTCTCACACTAAGAGGTTTCTACCTCTGGTTTAAATAGTACTTGGCTGTACTTCAAATTAGCATAAGCTGAAAACGCGCGCTTCTTCTGACGGGAAGTTGAAACAGAGAAGAGATAGAAAGATTTAAATTAAAATAAAACTTTGTTAGTTTAACTAAAACCTTACAAATTAAAATGAAACGCTTGACTGCTTCAAAGCGCAGTACTAACAATGAAGATTGATTTTTCTGAATATTTGTTTTTGTGTCAAAAATATTGAAATAATAGATTTTATAACTTGCATTGTGTTTACATCCACGTTTTTTTAGAATCAGAATCTGATGTTATTGTTTTCATTATGCAAAAGGTAAAAATTTCGTGATCTCTCAAAATAAGTTGCTAAGCCACAGATCTTTCATTTACCTTTCAAATTATGAAACTTTATTTATCCTCGTCATAGCAAAGACGTCAAAACAATGTGTTCATAATAACATTTTGCAACACAGTTTAACGTTTAGTGTAATCAATATATTTAATGTCAAAAGACATTTCTAATGCCATATAAAATTTACCTTAATTACAAAATTTCTGACACTACTTCCAACTAAACCGTTGCCTGTATTGAAGTAAAATTTTATGGTAATAATGAAATTCTGGAATAATATGCGGATTGAGATCTAATACATGCAATTCTTTTAATTTTATTTATATATTAATATACTTTTTATTAATATTCTTACGTACGTACGGGTTCGTAATGAACTGAATGCACACAGAACCGATGATAGCTTGATAAAATTTATTTTCCCCCCAAAAAAACTTTACAATTCTGGAACTTCACAAAAGTACTCGTACTTTTCACAAAAGTACTCGTACAACTGGTTTCAATATAACAGAGCAAAATGAGTAGTTACCACTACAAACTAGTAAGAATGTTAAAAATAACCCAAATATAAAGCCCATTCATAGAGCATAGTTCTCACAGAGATCGCACAGTACTCTAAACTCAACTTTGAACTAAAACTCGACTACTGAACACAGAAGCTGTCCCCGATTTTATCTAGTTTTTCCCCGGCTTCCGAGAAATTTCCAGTACCTTCGATTTGTCGAAACTGCTGGAAAGCATATAGAGCTAAAGTTACGTACAAGGACAATACAGTTACGGTTTCATACAGAGATTAGACCAATTACACTTATATATAGGTCGGCCCAAAATGCCGCCGAGTTTGACCGCTTTTGGTGATTTCTTGCCAAATTTGGCAATAAAAGTTAGTTGGGAAAACTATTGCTTCGCCAGCTTTGGAGCGAGAGCCATTTTCAATATTAAAAGAACCTCTCTTGTAATTTATTTTTTTGGCGGAGCTTTGCATTCTCAAGTCCTGTCATGTTGCATTATAAAAAGGATCCTACGATTCGCATTAAATGCCACTGAAAGTACTTACATTCATAACAATATTTTGACAGTTTTCTCTCTATAACGTTTTGTCTTCAAAACAAAGGCTAGCACTAGAGCTTTTAAATTTGAAATATTTTAATTGAATTTTAACTTTTTAAGGTAAAAGCGGAAAGAACAAACAGATTATTCTTTTTCTTCAGTAAAAGAAACGTATTTGTATGATTTGCTTTTCATCAGTATTTCAACGGATTTCGTTTCTTAAAATTCAGAATCTCTACAATTACTCATTTAGTTTATGTATTTAGGCAGAGTTGGTTCTTATCATTTAAAAATCAATTTAATTAAGTGTATAAGTCCTATGAACGTACGAGTAAATAGCACTTTTTTATTAAGAAATAACCTTTTGGGTCTAGTCGTGCTTTTCACTCAATGGATGTAAGTTTACATGAAATTGTAATACACAGGTTTTAGATATTCAGCTTGAATCTGACTGCAAACACATTTGCTTATCTTTAAAAATACTTCAGGAAAATCGTATAATCATGACATATTAAAATTTAGACTGCCAATAGTATTATGGAAATGTTCTAGACACGTTCGAGAAACCTGACTACAAAGCAAATATTCTAAGCGATTTTATCTAGTTTCATAGCTAAATATAAAACAAATAAGTTTCATAAAACGCAATATTTTTCTAACAACTTTTGAGCAAAATACTATGAGATAAGATTTCAAAGAATTTTGAAGGACAGAATTGGGATTTAAATCAATATTTTAAGTTATCAATAGTATATTTTCACTGAAGTAGAAAGTTTCCAGATAATATAATAAAGCAATAAGAAATCAATTCATTAGGATAATTTTTAAACAAAAAAACATAAATGCATAAATTAAAGGCTTTATAATGATTGATGAAATATTTAGTAATAAAAGAAAATTTGAGACAATGATTAAGAGATAAATAATGAGTGATGGGATATTTGTTGATATTCTCTTTTCTGACAAAGGAATTATTTTTCTTACTGCGAAATTTTAAGGCTGTATTAGTTTAAACCTCGGAATAGCATGACCTCCTTTATATTACAATGAGATTTGTTATATTTTAGTATATATATTACTTTGGCAATTAAAGCATTTTGCTTACTTATCTTCTTATACGATCTAAAGATAATCTTTATAAATGGAGGATTATAAAACAAAATATGATGTGGACAACATATGACTTCCTTGTACGACCTTCATTTATTGTTGCACTGCATTTAAACGTATTTCATCGAATTTCATTAGAGGTATATTTCTCATTCAGACAATTCAGTTCTCGTTTTGCGGCAAGGCAAAATACACAAAAACGCAAAACATCTTCATTAAGAATTACAAATTAATGAAAAACCTAAAACAAGAAATAAAGTTAAAAAAACAATTTTTGCAATTAAAATTAGGATTTCTGTGTGAAAGAAAGGAATTCGCTCAACGAGCAGAAAGACACAATTTTTCATGCACAAAAGTTTAAGTTAGTGTTTGGTTCCAATAAGCAAAAAATGTCTCCACCGAAGTTAGTGAACCAACTGACTTAATTCACTATACTACTAACAGTTTCAAATGTAAACAAACAGAAGCCACGTTAGGCCTAGTGCTCCTTACTATAACTGTTGTAAGCAGATAAACTAACGACATAAAAACCTTAACCGGATCATAACATAATTCAAACATAATTCAATCACTTTTAAAGCAAAAAGTGGGCAGTTTAATAACATATAAAAATAAAAATACAGAACTGGGCCTAGTAAGAGGAAGAGTTTATATACTACATATGTTTGGTAAGGCCGATTGCAACAAAAAGGAGAAGTGCACAACTGTGCGTTATAAGAGTTCCATATACAAATTTTCAACATTCTACGGCTAGCCATTATACGCAAACCCACAATATAGTAAAATTGTTTCTAACCATTATGAAGCAGTGCAATACATATTTACCCATTAAAGATAATTCTGACATTCATTACAGTGACCAAATTTCTCGGATTATTCACAGTTTCGACTGCCAGTTAATTTCATCGTCAGCAACAGTTGGATAATATTTTTGGTTTAAAGGCTTTCTGTCAAATCTGAATTCTTAGCAAGGTAATAACTAATATGCTTTAATAGTATAGATATATATACTTCATAAAACTGGTAGATATTTAAAATTTGGCATTGACGAAAAATCGTATGTTATAAAATTAGAAAAAACAATTCCTAATTAATTATCTGTGCCCATTAAGCAGTAGCTAAAATTTTCTTCTATATTTTCTGCTATAACCATCCTATAGAAAATAAGAAGATTTTTTTCAAAGTCCTTTTAAAAATATTTTATCAAATTTATTAAGGAATTATTTAATTTGAATTCTGTTTCCGTATAAGAAGATCTCTAGCTCGTAGATATTTTCTTTAATTTCCTTCGATTTTTCTCAAAAAGTAGGCTTACAATTGTTGTTTTACTCAAGAATTTGGTTTTTATTGTTGTTGTTGCTGTTGTTTACGCAAAGTTCACAAGGTAGTGCAGAATAGCTTTGATCCTTGAAGAAAATTACTCGTGTTATTTTATTTCATAATACATAAAGCATTAACACTAACTAACTTCGAATTTGAGCTCAATTTTCTTACACCAAAGAAATTTAACTGTGAGTATTTAAGCGGCCAGTCAGCATTTCTTAATTCTTTCCTGAAAAAGGGAATAATGTTGTAGAATCATTAGGTATTTTGAAGCAGGAGACGTGAGAAAATGAGCAGTTTCCTAGCCGGGACCTGTCGAATAAGAGTCGAGTGTGCTACTGTTACATCACAAAGGCATGATGGAACAAGGGAGAAAATACGTTATAGCATCATTTCGTAAATTATAATATAGTAATTAAATTTTATTGCTAGACACAGAAGACGAGGTAATACATATATAAATTTCCTTGATTTCTAACTTAACATCCACATCTTGAACTTCCGACCTAATACAGAAAAACGAAATGATGTAAGTTTTAACAGTTTGATTACTGAACTTTGGAATTTTAGAATTTGATGGCCACAAAAGCCCCTAACTTCATAATAATGTAAAGCAAAATAAGAGCCGAACTTTGTAATAATTCATGTGATTATGGAAGGCTTACGAAACATTTAAAAGCAATAATAAACTTTTTATCTGTCATGTGTTTACAAATATTTTCATAAAATGTATTCCCAACAAAACTGCTTAATGTTGTTTCAGAACAATAGTTCTGTTGCTTCAAAACTTAAACAAGACAAAACCGTTTTGCATACATCCTTTCCGTATAAGAGCAGTAGTTCTGAAACTTTTTTTTTCGCCCCATGCGATTCTTTCACCATTGCTAGAAAATCACTTCTCTTTCCTCCCTCTCCAAACTTGGAAAAATACATGTACATTTACTTAGATTTAGATAATCTCCATTGCACAACATGAAGCAGGTGGAGTCAGGCTGACCGCAACCCCCCTGCTGAAATAATGAAATTTCTCCTGGTTTAGAACCACTGATATAGAGGATATATAAAAAAGAGTTCTATTTATGAATTAAAATATCGGCAACTCAGCATAAAAGCTGTATGTAACAATTGAAAAATCAAGCTCGCCACCAGAAATGATGAAGACGCATCGTGGCTGGCTCACTATGATTAAAAATTCTTTAAAGCATTCATTTGACGTTGATTGATTGTCCCTCTGTTTCATAATGATAGGAAGAAAATAATATAATGCAAAGTTGCTTTTTTCTTGAGAGTCTCTCGAAGGTTTCTCTTCAGATCAGGAGCAGCAGTCTGAAATGGTTTGACTGTATCAAAGAAATTCCCAAACTGTCTCGAAAGGAAAATAAATTACTTCAATCCTTCATTCATATGTAATCAAAGCGAATCATGTACTATTTAGAACTCAAAATGGATTGTATTTCCTCTCTCATTCTTAAAATTTCATTTTATCCTTCTTATGCCAAAATGTGTAATTAATATGATCTGAGATGGAAGTAGACAAAAGTTTAGAATTTGCTTCCAAAGAAAATTTTGAAATACAAACTTAAGTTGGTGACTTAATACCAGATCACTAGCTTGTTGCAAATGCAGTAAATTCTGTCATGACAACTATCTTTTTGCAGAGGTAATCATAAACTACAAACTTTGAAAGTGACCAGTGTTTCTGAAAACACTGAAAGTGCTTAGTGAATGTGGTCGCCTTAGAGAGATAATATTCATTATCAAACATAAAAATGGAATATCACTTCTCTAAGATTACAAAGGGTAGTTGTTTTAGAGAGACTTAATTATACTCGCAAAAAATTTAATATCACGTTTAAAATTTCGCTAGATATACAGCCTAACTTCAAAGGAAATTTACTAGCTTTATATGCACATTCATAAATTTTTTGTTTAGGAAATCTGTTTTCTGACATCTTTGTGAGATAAGTTATAATATAAAGGAAATTTGAATTGAAAATTTCTTATATCTTATTTGCGCACATAAAAGGTGAGTAATATTATTTCTGAAACTAGAATAAAAATTTGATTTAGGAGAATGAATAAAATGGATTGATATTACAATAAAAATATAATAAATAAAATGGAATAATAAACAAAAATATTTCAGTTTTTTATACGCATGCCAAACACTGTCCAAGTCTGCAGATATCTACAAGGAACTCTTGGCGCAAATAAATTAAATGCAAACTTTAATTGGATAAATAATATATATAACGTATATAGCATACATGTATGCCATGCTACCTGCTTGAGAATATCTTCATTTGAGATGATGCATTTTTTGCATTTGTGTCAGCATCTCCATTTCTTACATAATAAAAATACGAATAAATTTCAGCTAGAAATTCTGTTAGAAAAACTGAAAATGTTTTTTTAGAGTTGGCTAGTTTTAGATGCATATGAAGATCAGCAACGTTTAGATATGAATATAAAACTAGGAATGAATCTTTTTAGTCCAAAGGGGCAATTTGCCCAGAAGGACTATTAATTTCGTTTTGGCATTTTGCGTTGATTCACTATAAGCATTGTTTCAAATTGTTCCCGCCAAATATTAGAGCCCTGTATTATGTTTAAAGAAATTAAAGAATGAAGAATCTGAATAAACGTATACCTGTTTCTCGCATTCTGATAAAACAATAGTACCTAGAGCCAATAAATTTTGAATAACATAATCCTCCTGCGAATATGGGCATCTGGAAGCCCAAATTTGAAATTTGGAATTTGCTTTATTATAGATTTCATATTTTGTGAAACTTTAACGAATTTTTGATTAACAAACTCAAGGATTTCAAAGCGAGCAATGGCAACGTTGCACAGAAAACACATTTTTATCTCCATCGCGCGAGACTGTGTATCGGAAATTCTAAAGATATGTTCATTTTAAAATTATTTTGCAATATTGCTCTTGAACTGAATTTTATGGTTTAAGCGCGAAGAACATGATATTTAATAAATAAAGGTAATACACTTAATGTTAAAAAAACGCCCCTTTCGGCGTAATTTAAAATCAGAATATTTTTTCCGTCTCTGCTGCTTCAGAACAACCTAATGGCTCTACAGTGGCGACCGAACTAAAAGGCGGTGAACAATAATTCGTCATCATCAGAATTTGGTGCTTGAGTTCCCCAGTTCCCTTTAAAACGGGGTGCTTTCTCCCTCCTTCCAGCATATCTTCGTGGTGTAATGATAGCACATTCAGCGCGTATTCGAGGGGCCTAAGATCGAATTCCGGTGAGTATATTGCACATTTTCCCCGTCTTTTACTTCAAAATAACCCAGTGACTCTACAAGTAAAATTAAGTTGTGAATGTTTATCATAACTTTAATGTTAATAAAAAAGAATATCACCTGTATTTTTTATGTTAATTCTAAAATAGAGACGCATTAAAGATTAATTTATGACTTCTTCTCTACATGAAACTAGAAATATCACTTCCCAAAATACAAAAATGTTAAATATTAAAAATGTTAAAAAGTGGAATTCATATTTTCTGCTTGATACATTTTAACTCGTTATTAATGTATAATAGTGATTATGAGAATATCAAGCCAAAGGTAATGCTAATCATGTCCTTTCAGTTTAATAAAATATGGTAAATTTTACAAAATGTACAAGGACTTACCCCCCCCCAAAAGGCACATTAAAGTATTATATTATATTTTACACTTACATACGATAACTTCTAATGCTTAATTAGAAGAATTAAGTATACTAATTAATACTTAATACTAATTCTACTCTGCTCTAAGACTCTGGTTCTACTCTAATACTTAATTAGAGTAGAACCCGCAGAGCTGACCTTAAAATTACAAACCCAAACATGCTCAAATCAAGCATACCATAAACACTGATTTATTCTACTATTCTGTGTAAGCTTAAGTGTAAGATAATGAATTTAATTTCTCTTTCTGTAACTGGGATTTAAGCCTTGAATCTGGTTTGAGTATCTAATAAGGACGTCAGATGACACTTAATAATGAGAGGTGTATTTGAGATGATATTTTAAATTATTCCAATTAGTGTTATTAATAATGTGAAAGATCATCAATAATAGTAATTATATATTTTTTAAATTTCTAAACTTGTGTAAAAAACCTCTAAATAAAATGCTCATATTATTAGCATGAAAAAATAAAGGCTGTCTAAAATATACTTTAAATAAAATCCGAAATTACATATATCGAATAAAAAGAGAGATATTAACTTTTACGTTTATTAGGTTATTATAACTTGAAGTTCTAAAATAGACATTTCAAGTTTGTAGCGGCTGTCTCCTCATATATGGTTGTAACATGTGTCATCATCAATGCATAGAGGGTTTGGGGTTTTTAGTAAATTATAAGATTGAATTTTTTTTCTAAAACAATCCTCCTTAGCATGATTATGAGGCATACTTTGGGGAATATAGTAGTTTTGAAGTATCTAACTGTAAGACGCCCACCAGTGTCCGAACTGGTGATCGCTGAACCCTGGTAATTTGACCTGGATTCGATTTCAGGCCAATGGGCTGGCTGCATGGGCGTTTTCATAGTTTTCTCCATGAGGAGCATCTATACGAACCAGTTTTCCTTCGAAAGTCCTCCACGAAGGTATCCCTCTTCTTAAGCAGATCTTCCTCGAATGTTCTGCCATAATCAAATAAACCAAACCATTTATTGTAAGCTTCGAAATTGCAAAGGCTCTGAGTAACTTTAGAAACTGTAAGACAACTTTCTGTCTCGTCTTTTTCCTAAGTACTGCAACTAAAACAAAAGATTAAACGAAAATTGTTTATTAACATGTCAACCGGACGGTACACATATTCAGAGTTTAACAAAAATCTTCAGAATTTGGTGCTCATTTATGCTATAACTAATTTGCATTCCTCTGAAAATACGCAAAAACGGAAGTTATAGTAAAGCCAATATATCAAGACAATTCACATAAAATATTAAAAAGTAGATTTCATATTTTCTGATTGATACATTTTAACTCGGCATTAATGTATAATAGTGATTATGAGAATATCAAATCAAAGGTAATGCTAATCATGTCCTTTCTGTTTAATAAAATGTGAGCAATTTTATAATATGTACGAGGGATTACTCCCAAATAAACCTACACTAAAGTATTATATTGTATTATACACTTACATATTTTAGTTCACTTCAAAATTTTTCTCGCCCCATCAGTTGCTGAGTGGTTAAAACGCTGAACACTTTTAGCATGATCTAGATTGGAATAAGCTAGTTGACGTGCTTTACCTAAGTTTTTCTATATGTAGCAAGAATGCAACTGAGTTTCTTTTGGAAAATCCTCCATGAAGGCATCCCTGCTCTGCGTGCTTTGATACATTCAAATAAGATAACCTCAAAATGTTCCACACCAACATCGAAATACTTTTCCCAGCATTTTGTATATTGCAACCATGAAAACAATAGATGTTCTTTTGACACGAAATATTTTGCAAGGTACGCAAGAATTTTCTTAATTTGACATCGCTGAATTACTTTTCTTATCCGCTGAAATGCTTTTTAAGTGCTTCATTTGTACAAAATAAATAAACTAATGAATAAAATAAAAACTGACACTGACACTGTTCAAGGAAACGGCAGCGGGAATGAGATAAAAGCACCACGTTTTTTTTCCTCAAAAAATGGGGAGCAAACAGAGTTTATTCCATAATTTGGTGAATGATCTTTCGATGATCTTTATTTATAATCTCTCACAATTTCTCAGTGTTTTCCACATTAATGGTAGCAAGCTAATGGAAACAGAAATGAGTTGGAGCAGTCATCACTTAACATGTCGCCATTTTTCAGTTTAAAAAATTATAAGGTATTTCTCCCGCTTTCTTCGCATGCCATCGTGGTGTAGTGGTCTGCATGCTCGACGCGTAACCGAGAGGTCCGTGGTTCGATTCCTGGCGAAGGCGTTGCTCAATTTTCACTCTCTTGCCACAAAATAACCTAATGTCTCTACAAAATTACCCTTACACTTCTCATTAACTTGAAGTACCATCTTTGAATCTTTGGCCAAATGTAACGAGGAACTCAGCTGCATACTTCATCAAAATATTCATGCGCATTGTCAGTTTTTTTGTAATCGCACATTTCAAAATTTGCAGGATGCTTTTTAGGATTAGCTTCAGAGGACAAGAATCTCGAGTCATACTGAAGCCATCTGGCGGATGCGTGCGAAAATACCTAAAAACAATATCACATCTACAAATTACTCTCAACAGAGCTACGAAAAAATAATTCCCAAATTCTTCGCTTTCTGGATATCTGATTGGTTTGTAGAGACATTAGGCCATTTGGAAGCAAGAAAGATTGAAAAATTAGCATTGCCTTCGCCGGGGATCGAACCGCGGACCTCTGAATTACCGGCTCAGTGTGCTGACCATTACACCACAAAGGCACGTTAAGAATGTGGGAGATATACCTTATATACTCCCCTTTTTAAAGGGCGACTAGGGTTTTAGGGGACCTAGTCGCCAAATCCTGGGTGTGGAGAGTCATCATCCACAACCCTTTTAGTTCGGGCGCCACTGTAGAGACATTAGGCCATTTGGAAGCAAGAAAGATTGAAAAATAAGCATTGCCTTCGCCGGGGATCGAACCGCGGACCTCTGAATTACCGGCTCAGTGTGCTGACCATTACACCACAAAAGCACGTTAAGAACGTGGGAGATATACCTTATAGGTTGACTCATGTTAAAATCAGTTAATTACAGAAAACGTGCGAGAGGCTAAAATTCAAACGAAACATTTTCGGTTCAGTAGGAAAATGTCTCGCGTAGCTAACGGGACATTAGTGCCAGAGAAACTGTTTGGGTTAGGAACCCTGCAATAATAGGAGATCTCCTCCTTATTCGAATAAGAATGTCGTTTCTTACGAAAGTTTCTCCTAGTGTCGCGCTTGCTATATGTGGCAACCCCACTTAGCGAAACGACCCTTAATTACGAAATGCATGAAGCGTTATCATTCCAAGTTGCTTCATTTTACACCTATGTAATTAATATATAATATTGTTTAAGCCCATATAAATGCCATGTTTTATTTCTTAATAATGTCATAGTTAATACTGTTATTACTCACAAAAACTATTAAGAACTAAAACATGATTGGAATTTCATCCATTAATAGATAATATATGAATGACATACTCATTAATTAACTCAACGACAAGGCATCACATTAAGTTGCAATCTGTTATTTAAATATCAAATCTATAAGTAAGAATGAAAAATCTATAAATTATATGCCTGTTAAATAGAGCAAAAATATTAAGGCTCTCTAAATATATTTTCGGGTATAAAACAGGAATTATATATAATATAAGCATAAACAATTCCGAAAACTAAATTTTAGTTAAGCCTAAATTGTAAATAATATAAAAATAAAGCAAGGAAATTTAATTAGAATAAAGCTTTCAATCAAAACTAAACACAATTCATTTAACATTAAAAAAATTAAATTTTGAATACTATTTTTAAAAACATCTTCTCGGAGCTGATTTCTACACACCTTTGTTCCTTTGTTTTTAGGCATAACCTAAGAAATTAAATCGATCTACAGCAACAAACTGATTTATCATCTTAGAAAAAATCCAGTTCTGTGTCATAAAATATATGATAATGCGATTCTCTAAATAGATCTGATTACTTTAAGCCTTTAATTACATGAAAAATGCAAATTAAATTTTGTCGAAAATTTTCTAAAAAAAGTAAAAAATAGCTATCCGCTCTAACCAGTACACATTCGTATTCAAATAAAAAAAATTAAATTAAACAGATATTAATACGAACTCCGGATTTCAGAAACGAGTGCTACATATTTTAGGTAATATAATTTCAAGGGAAGTTTAATATTTTTCATTTGAATACCTCAGCGGGTTTTTATTTACTCAAAATTAAAGCAATTTTTTTTCACTGGAACACGTAAAATATATTTGTAATTATTTCCACAGCAAGTCATAGAAGATTTTCTATAATATCGATGTTTATTAAACTTTATATTAAAGTTACTAACTTTTATATTCAGACGCAATATTATTTATTTCTAGTATCTGAAATAAGTGGCTATATCTCGTAAAACTTATTCCTACATCAACAAGCGTAGTTCCTTTTTTCGTTTAACAGTCAAAGTTAGAGGAGCTGCAAAACTAATTACGTTCCAGTTGCTTAGCAGAACTGTTAATTAAATTTCTCTGCTTAATCAAATTTCTCGATCTTAACTTTTTTTATTCTGAGATTCCGAAATTTTTACTTCTAATTTTACTGTTCAAATTTATCTTACGTTTTCTTAGATCACTTTTCTGAATCCACAGGCAATTTAATAAATTCTGGAAGTATCATTCCAAATGCGTCTATAAAAATAATCGAGTATCAAAGTTTAAGAGGGTGTTATTTACTTGAGAATTTCATGGGGCTAAAATTATATACAAAATCATTTATTCATTTCTTTATTTTTATGTTCTGAAAATTAAATGTAGGAAGTGTCATTTTCGTGAATACTTTACGTAAAAAGGGATGTAAATATAAGTATGTGTTACTTAGAAGAAGAAGGTTAAATTTGGTTTTCGAAAAAAAATATTAATATCAGAAGCTTATCAGTTATTGCTTCATAAAATGTGGTTCTGATTGTTGTCAGACAAAAATCGTTCAGTTTTGCCAGGAAATGGTTTTGCTATCAAAATATTTCCAGTTTTCTACCCCTTCATTACGATGTTTTATTAGAGTTCCATAGCTTTGATATTAAAGATGACTTTTTGTTTAACTTTTTAAGATTTAGAGTAGTTTTTCATAAAGTTGCATTATCATTGAAATAATTATGCAGCAAATTGAGAAAATTTTCCAATTATTATGTGTGAAGGAAAAACAAACAGCTCATTACAGAAGATTGTAACGCTATGATATTCTAAATATTGGAGGAGAGGACAGACTTATAGCATCACTGTCTGCAGAAAAAACAGAAATCCTGTATTTATGAAGTCTTTAACGTCATACACGACGTTCATATCGGAGTTGGCCATGGTGGAAGAACCCGTATGATTAAAGAACTAAATCGTAAGTACAAGAATGTAACAGTAGAATCTATCGTCACGTATTTGAGACTATAGGAACCATGCCAGAAAAAAAAATGTAAAAAAGGGATTGCAAGCAAATCAATTGTACATGAAATGAATTCTCGATGTCAAGTCGACCTAATAGACATGTACTCCAATCCTGATCGCGATATGAAATTCATTTAGTGTATCAAAATCATCTTACAAAATTCGTCCTACTCCGAAGTTTACATAGAAAAAGAGCTGACGAAATAGTACATCACCTTCTGGACATTTTCACAACTTTTGGAGCCCCAAACGTTCTCCATTCCGATAATGGAAGGGTATTTTGCAAATAATCATAAACAGTTTATGTGAAATGTGAAGTGATGCAGAAATAGTTAACGGTAAACCGAGACACAGTCAACCGCAAGGTTCTGTCGAACGGGCGAACCAGGACGTTGGGAACATGTTAGCAACATGGATGGAAACAAATTAGACAAAAAAGTAATCGGAAGGATTAAAATATGTTCAGGCAATGAAAAAGCAAGCATATTATTATGGAACCAAATGTTCACTTTACAAAGCTGTATCTGGTTGTCCCATGGAGCTGGGACTTTTAACTCAGTTTTGCCACGCATTTTGATTAGTAACATTGCCACTGAAGAGGACTTAGAAAAATTATAAATATTAAAAATGAATGCATGATTAATACAAAAGATAAAGGCACTAATCTCGAATCAACAGTTGATATATAATCGCAAGATAATAATAATGCATGTGAAAAAGAATCATACATAACGATGGAAGTAGATACTGAAGTTCAAATTAAAAACAAAAGAACCAGATATATGGTCTGGCATCACGGGTGCAATTATCAACAAAGTTCAAAATATGAAAGTATTTCGAGAGACAGCTAAGGAAGGATTTCAGAAGCAGGCAAAGAAGATGAAGATTGTATCTACTAAACACTTTCCGAAACCTACTCTCGGGCAAAATGTTAAAATAAAAGTACCTGATATTGATAGATCAAAAATGGATCCAAAATCAGTAATAGCCGTTATTACAGATATTAAAGATGCCAAGTTTTATATTCTTGGTACTACGTTTGTTAAATTAAAATCTCCGTACACAAGCAACCAGTTTACTTTTTGCAAAGAAAATTTTTTAAACATCGAAGGAGTTGTTTCAGAAGAAATAATTGTACGTGAAGTAGTAAAAGGACTTTCTTTAGTTAGAGGACTCAGAAAATGCAGCTGTTCAAAGAAGTGTACTACGAAGACGTGTTTGTGCAAATCAGCTGATCTACTATGTAATTCAAAATGCCATAACAGTCAACCTTATTGTAACACGTAAAAAGAAGAATTAAAGAAAAATGTATTACATTTTTTCATATGAAATTCAGTAAGTAACTAATATCAAGATATTAAATCTGTAATAACTGCTTATTTTTTAAATTTCATAATTTTTATTTGCGGGGGTTCTGCGACAAGCTGACCACTTATTCAGGCAAAGATGCACAAGCACCCTGGAGCCCACGGTCTAGAAAGCAGATATCGGGGCATTGCCGGCCATGGTTCTCTGTGAGCTGTTTGTGCCGCCGAGTTTAGTTTTTTTTTGTTATTTTATTTAATTTTTTCCTGAGCTATAAATTTAATTTTTTTAACTATTCCCAAAATTATTTTTAAAAATTATTGAAATCTCTTCAGTAATTATCCAGAGAATTGTGCATTAGTTCAGCTTTTTACATGGGATCTTATTTTTGAAGTGGCATAAGTATTGCATTTTTACTTCCTTGTACAAAGTAAAAGGAAGTATTGTAATCGCGAAAAATTTCGGGTATCATATTTCTACGAAAATATCAATTTTGACCAATATTGAATGCAATTTAACGATGATTTTGCGTGGCATCTGTATTAAGGACAGAATAAAGAACTCTTTTTCCCCAAAAAACTATATATAACTGATTTAAAATGAATTCTGAAGAGATTTTTTCGTAGCGTCTTACGTTCGTACCTGCGTACGTATGTCGCATAAGTCAAAAACGAGTAGCACTCAGAACTTTGAAATTTTCTATATGGGCCTGTTAAAACATGTAGACGTGCTACTGTTTTGGTTGGAATCAGCCGCACCAAAAGTACACTGGTGTGCAAAAATTAAGGACGAGACGGGTTTTTCAATATAACTTTGTACAAAAACTTTCCAAATGAATACATTTAATACCGTAAGATCCCCAATACGTAAGGACATGAGTAATGTAAGCAACACTTACTAAAAGAGAAATCAGAGGGATAAAAAGAAGCTTTATTGAAAAAGTAGCATGGAGCGCAATGCGACTGAAGGCCGAAACATCCCTGTGATGGGTGTCCAGCAAGAAACATCCGGTCTTTAATAGGGGATATGATCTCCCCTGACTGCTAGGCAGGTTTCACATCATTTGTGCATGCTGGATATGTGGTTGTTAATGAGCTGTTGAGACACTGCTGCTCGTTCCTCTTGTAGCACCAATCGCAGTTTCGGAATCGTTACTGGCGATAAGTTACGTGCTGCCACGGGTCTCCCTAGTAAGTTCCGTACATGCTTGACGGGATTTAGATCCAGAGACCTTGCCGACCAATCCATGTGTTCAATATCTTCACTCTCCAACAGCTCTTCGACAGTAACTGTGCGATGAGGTGGAGCGTTGTCGTCCATGAAGAGGAACTGAGGACCCATAGCCTTTGTGAAAAGACGCATGTAAGAAAGAAGAACAATAGCAGTCCCATGTGACGAACCTCCTTGGGAGATATGAAGGTCGGTCCGGCTACCAAGCATTATGTCTGCTCGAACGAGAACTCCGCGACCTCCAAAACAGTCCCTTTTGATGATGTTATTGCGTGTTCTCAGCTCTGTCCAGATGTGTATGTGTCTAGAATCGCAACTCGGACTAAATCTGCTCTCATCTGTAAAGAGTACTCGTCCCCATTCATTGTCTCTCCAATTCCGGTGTTCCCGGCACCACAGAGAACGCCTTCTCCGATGGGCAGGCGTTAGAGGTACACACCGTACAGGGCGTCGTGCAAACAGACCACCACCGTGCAGTCTTCTGGCCACGGTAAAACGCGATATCGGTCGTCCAGTCGCCTGTGTCGTGTGTCTAGCGATTTCTCCCGCTGTCTGCCGCCTGTTTCTTCTGGCCTGTAAGGCAATATACCGGTCATCTGCGGGTGTGGTTCCTCGTGGACGACCACTACTAAACCCCCGGATAGCTGTTCCTGTAGTTTGAAATTGTCTCCAAAGTCGTGAAACGATGCTGTGAGCAATTCCGAACTCTGCAGCCACACTTGTCACACTGCGGCCTTCCTCCAACTTCCCAATGATTCGACCTCGGGTAAAAGCATCCAGATGTCGTCTAACAGATTGATTATTCGCCATTTCTCGCTGAGGCAGCAACTCGGTGTGATTTAAACTGCTATACGGCGTGCAATCTCTTTGCCAGAAATACTGATCTTACACCGACAACATGCTTTATACTACTCAGACACTCCCCCATTACGTCTACCTGCATATCTGCGCATGTGCTACCGTACATCACCTTACTTAATCTCCTGATTGGTCTTTCTGTCCGCTCTGCCTCTTCGTTCAGCTGATATGCTAATTTTTCGACTTCGTCCTTAATTTTTGCACACCAGTGTATATGTAAATGTTCACTCTATTACTCGGCTCAGTGAGCTCAGTTTCTTTATTCTTATATGATTGTTAACCGTTTATATTTTTGCTTTAAGAATGATTGAATTATGTTGTTCTTATCGTCCAGTTAAGGTTTTGTATGTCTTTAGTTAACCTCCATATTGTAGTTGTAGAATTAGCAACAATTTAAAAGTTGTTTTAAGTTCGGCTATGCCCAATTTTTTTGGCCATACATCAGCCATATTTGTTTACTTTTTAGACATAACAGGCTAGTGAATTTGTTGCCAATCTAGAGAAACTAAGCTTCGCAACAGCAAAGATAACACCTTTTATTATTGCAAATTAAATCATACTTAATTAGTTCTGGAGTTTATTCGATTGAGTTTTTACACATTTTTGCCTTGTCGTGAAGTGAGACCTGAATTAATTGAATGAGAAATACTGAATCGTCGATGCAAAAACTGTTTCTTTCTTTCTTTTTTTTTTGATTTGTTTGATTGTTTAATTTCCTTTACACATCGTTTTAGATTTATTATTTTATTTGATTAGAAATGTGGCAACGATTCGATTATTCTTCAGATGATAGACATAATTTTTCTGCATTCTGAGTTATAAAATGAACGAGATGTAACGCTGTTAAGTGAACCTAGCCCCAGAGTGGCGCTATGGTAAACAAATATAGTGAATTTTTAGTGCATTTATTCTATTGTGGTTTATGCGATATAGACGAAGTAGATTTAAATCGATCTAATAAGTTTAAATGAAATGCAAAATGCGTATAATTTAATATTTCGTACAAGGTAGTCAGGTGGTGTACACATCAGAGTTTTAATTTAAACTATGATTTATAAAAAATTGGCCGATTTAAAATCAATATATTTTTGTTTTTTAGTAAAATTCTATAAAGTACGGTTTTAATAAGTATGGGCTTGTGACTTACAATTATATCCTCTGAAACTTTATAAAGATTTGTATTAAGATTGCAATTAGTAAAATATGTTTTGAACCTGATATATTACGTACACCGATACAAAATAATCAGTTAGTTAATTAACTCCATAAAATGTGATTTTGTTTTGATGTTTCTGAAACTAATATTAAGTTTGTTTTATATTAAAATATCTTGCTACTTAAAGTAATTTTACAATTTAACTTTAAAGAGTTCAAATAATTTCAACAATTTAGTCTTCTTGTTCTGAAAAACTGCAATACAGTGGATTATTCCAACTAAAGCTGATTAATTAATCAAAAATAAATGAAGAACGCATGATTTAGAATTCAGTTTAATTCCTTGGATACGATTCTTAACCTTTCCGACTTTGATACAGCATTGTTATCCCAGCCGTGTACTTCAATCCTAATACTTCTGGGTCAAATATTTTGATTTAACTTTTAATGCATCATTTAATCTTTGGTTTTTCCCTCAGAAATTATAAAAAATTAATCTTATGCTTGTTAAACTAACACCTGTAACTGCATTGAGATAATTCGGACCTTCTAATGTTGAAGCCTGGGAATGAGTAATTAATTTCAGCTGATGATGAGGATGATAGTAAATTTTCTAATGAAATCATGCATATGTTTGAAAAGAGAAATATGTTCTCTTAAGCATGATGGATTTTAAAAACTTTTAATTAATTAATATTTGCACTAGATATCAGCAATACCCAGTACCCAGGCTTATTCGCTCAAGCGATTTTCATCTGAAAACAAAAGCAATTCTTTTTCCAAACTTCAAATGATTTAATAAGCTTCACCATAATTCTAATGCACGATATAGAAAAGCGGAAATGAAAATGTTTAAGGTTTTTTGCATTATAGCATATTAAAATAGTCATTCATTTTTGCATATTTATACTTTGAAATAAAAGTTACAGCAGTAAAACTGGAATTAGAATAGTTTAAAAAATTGTGAAGCCAAATTAAACTGTGTAGATACTGAGTTAAAAGATTTTCGTTTATCTTGAATGCAATTTAACATAAACATATGCAAATTCTACTCATATTTCTGTTACTATAATAACATATTTTTATATGTGCGGTAGGTTGTAACGATATGCTTTACAAACAACAGAAGTGTGAAGCAGCAAAATATGAAAACCCAAGCTGCCTCAACGTATATATTTGATAAATGTTTTTAAAAACTGGAAATGAGAACTTTTATATAGGAATTCTGTACCTTCAGCGGTTATCCGAAAGCAAAGAGTAACAACGAAAATGAGGAAGGAAGAAGCGGTGGAAACGGATCCTTGGATGGAAGAGACGGATAACTTTATTTTTCGTTTTCTTTCTTATTTTGGAGAAATGCCTCTCTAGGTCCTGCTTGTTCACTGGGACATACATCAATTCCAGAATTATTATCTTTTGAGAATTCTAGAATTTTTATCTTTTGAGATAAAACGAAAAAACGTAGAAAGAATGGGTATCTAACTTAATATGAAATAACATTTTAACCGCCTCTGTTTCATTTCTTAATCGTGATTAAATTGCTGACTTTCTATAAATGTGTGTTGATTATGTGTTAGATTAAATTCTTGTCATTCCATTAATGTGTGCTGATTGTGTATCATGCATTAATAATTAGCTGTATGAAATCCAATGTTTGATAAATAACCTACATTTCATTCATTTATTCGGATATAAATCCGAATGAAAGGTAGGAATAATGTTGATGGAGTATCCTCCTTTGCCTGCTTCGGCTGAGCGATTTAATGGTATTTCCATTTTTCTTTCTCACTTGGAAGGTCAAATGAATGTTAGCGTTTATCTGAAATAATTAAGATGTATTTGCCTTAGGTTAATTAAAAGTTGTAACTCTATAACATCGGTCATTTCTGAAAAGGGATACAGCTGTATAAGACGTTGAAATTTTCATGTATGGGTTTAATATTGTAGGAAATGTGGATGGAAAAGAATTGTATACCTGAATTATTGTTTATCTGGCAGTCTAAAATACTCTACTAACTTTAATTATGAATGTTTAATATCTCGGGAATGACTGTGTTATTTTGTTTAACCCAGAGAAAAATGTTTTGAATAAATCCGGAAAGTAAATTTTAAATCTGAGTCTGCTATTTTTTTCCGAGCTTATTATTATTATTATTATTATTACTATTGCTTATTTGTGAATAATTTATTTACTATGCTTGCCACAGTGTTTAACTATCTTATCTGAAAGTCTATTTGGAATATATGGCTAGCCATTCAACAGGCGCGAACCCGGTCAAAAGATGACGCGAAAATATATTAACAACTTAACGGCCTTACGGATTATCTAAGGTGAATTTCTCTGTCATTGTAATTCTTGTTTAGCTGGTTTAGAACAGATTTAGTAATGGGTTTACGTCCCAAAAAGGTTGGTCTTAATACGTAAATAAATAAATTGTGACCCCGAGTAAGGTACCACGTAACATAACATTGCGTTTGTCAACTAAATCTACGCCAAACACGAGGTTGCTGATTTTATGTTAAATAGGGTTAAGATCAGAAGATATGGCTGGCCAATTCATGCGTTGAATATCTTCGCTTTTCAGCTAATCATCGACTAGATGAGCCGTGTGTGGACAAGCCCTATTTGCGTTCATTAACAGGAACCCAGTACAAAATGCACCCCTAAAACGTCGAACATAGGGCTCTAAGATCTTCTTTCTATACCTCATAGTAAACAGGGAGCATTTGTCAAACATTTTCAGGGGTGTGCATCCGTTCAACATAATGCATGCCCAAACCACCACACCTCCACCATCATAATGATCATGTTTCCGAATGATGGAGGCTGATATCGTGTTCCAGACTCTCTCCAAATATAGGTATGCCAAGAATCAGTGTCCAGACTGAGTTTCGACTCATTTGTACAAGGCGCTTCCATCTATCTGTAAACGACTCCACTGAATTCTGTTCTAGGCCCATGTTGTCTGCACTATACTAAACGCATTCTCTTGTATGCTGCAGGAAGGGGATGCAAACTGTGGGTTTTCTTGCATACATACCTATATCATAAAGTCTTAGGGCAACTTCAGACCGTTAAACTTGAGTTCCAATGGCAGCATACAGCTCAAACAAGAGCTGGGAAGCTGTAGCAGTCCTGGTCGCCGCTCTGAAAGCCCCTAATAACGATCTTCATTTGTCATTGTGGACTTTATCTGATCTTGTTCTGGTCTTCTCGATGTGGATCCAGTGTCCTGAAACTGTTTCCAAAAATTGTAGATGACACTGAGCAAAGCATTCAGCTATAGCCACCTGCGCTTGTGACTAGCCTGCTTCCAATCTACCGAAAATTCTCCATCTCAGTCTGTTACCCATACGCTCGTAATTAACTCATTTCACTTGATATCTTATAAAATTTACCCAACTTTTACGAAAAACAAGGCCAATGTCAAAGAACTACTAACACAAAACCCGGAAACCGCTTAGTCGTTTTTCTCCTCCAGAATCACCGCTCCGTCGACACGCATACGTATCGACTCTGAATATTTCCGTAAATTCTTCGGGGCCCTGTTACAGTTTATGTAGCTGGCCACGAGCTGGCGCAGCTTTCCATTTTTTTATGCTCTTTATATTTTCTTTACCGCATTGCGGATTTTTTGATAAAAGTGTAGTGGCAACAAAGTAAAATAATGAACGTTCTAATGTAAACATTATTAGTTGTATATAGCTGTGAAGAATAAAGTTTGTGTGAAAAACAAAATGGCAAAGAATTCCAAGCGTCTTGTAAAATCATCAAGAAAGGTAAGCAAAGATTATTTATTAAATGTTAAATGTTAAAAATAAGAATAAGAAAAGGACCTTAAAAAGGTTCAACATGGTGCCGAAACCCGGGATAACAGTGATCTTTAGATATATTATGATTTAAGTATTTATTATTGTTTCATTAGTGATTGAATATCGAATATTAAGATGGATAAGTTAAAAGCATTAAAAAAGAAGCGAGGAATGCTAAGAGCATCAGTAACAAGACTGATAGCTAAAATGGAAAAGGAAATTGAATCGGAAAATATTAAATTTGATTTATTAGAAGACGACTTATCCATCTTAAATGAAAATGAAAACGCTATATTAATATTGAACAATGAAATTGAATCTGTCATAACAGACGAAAAAGAGTATGACACCGAAATACAGGATAGCTTGGAATATAAAAATAAAATCACCTTGTGTAAATCGAAGATTAATAGAATATTTAGAAATAGAAAATATGTTAAATTAAATGAGATGCCATCTAATTCTTCTACTATAGATACGGTAGAGAACACAAATACAAATGGCGCTAAACTTCCGAAACTAACCATAAATAAATTTAAAGGCGAAATATGTGAATTTCAAAGTTTTTGGGCTCAATACGAATCTGCTATACATAATAACTCTGCTTTAAAGGATGTAGACAAATTTAATTACCTCAAATCTTTATTAACGGACACAGCTTTAATGTCAATAAAGGGATTACCGTTAGTTGCCGAAAATTACGCTAAGGCAATAAATATTCTGAAAGAAAGGTTTGGTAGAAAGGAAATTCTAATAAACGCACATATGAATCGTCTGCTGAATTTAAAGCCAGTAAAAAGAATGGATGATATTAAAATGTTACGTAATCTTTATGATAGTTTAGAAATTGAAATTAGAAGCCTGGATTCCCTTAACGTTACTTCGAATTCTTACAGCTATTTGTTATGCCCGCTGTTAATGAGAATACTTCCTAGCGAATTGGTTTTAGAGTTCAATCGATCGTTAACTCCTGACACAGAAACCACAGTGACTAACATTTTGAAATTTCTGAAGAAAGAAGTTGAAAGCAGAGAGCGAACATTTTTCCAAACATCGCCAAATCATTCCGAGTTTAACATAAGAACCGAACAAAATAAACACCAATCGCGAGATCTTTTTAAAGGTGAAAAATATCATACTGCCTTCAAAAACAAACATTTTGTCCCAGCAGTTGCGTCGTTGAATACGAATACATCAACAGCCGACTGTATATTTTGTGGGAAGATAGAAAATGAATCGTTGAAGCATTCTACTTCAAATTGCGCAATTCCAATTGAGGAGAAAAGAAAGAAATTAAAACTGGCTGGGAGATGCTATTTATGTTTTCGTAAGGCTCATACGTCAGCCCGTTGCAACTCAGATATACGCTGTGATTTATGTTCGTTAAGGCATAATACTATTTTACATGATAATAAATTTGAAAATAAACGGGAAAATAAAGGTGAGTTTAAAACAGACACAGTGGTAGCGTCAATTTCCGAAAGAGATAACAAAAAAAGGGTTTATTTACAAACTGCAAATGCAGTAGCTTTAGGTCAGAATAGAAGAAAAAATGTAAGACTCATTTTTGATTCTGCCTCTCATAAATCTTTCATTCTGACAAAAGTATCAAAACAATTGAAATTAAGTGTTGTGGGGGAAGAAGAACTTCAGATTTACACATTCGGCTCTACTGAGGCTATAGTTAAAAGGCTAAAAAAGGTTAAGGTTATACTTAAAGATATATGCGGACCTGGGAAAATAATAATTGAAGCTCTTGAAACTCCAGAAATTAACCAAGCTGTTATTGGTATGCCAGGAAAGGAAATACTTAATTATTGTATGGAAAATTCGATAAGACTTGCTGATGCTACAAATATAGATGGCCATAACTCTCAAATATCAGTATTAATTGGTAATGATTTTTACTGGAAAATAGTCACTGGGAAGGTTAAAAGATTATCAAAGGGTCTTGTTGCCTCTGAAACGTTATTTGGTTACACTATAAGTGGGACTGAAGCATTAAGTAATGTTTCCACACTTCGTTCCGGAATTACGGTAATGAATGTTGTTGAGAATATTTCACATGCACCTGATTTTGAAACTAGTGCAGCTTTAAAAAGGCTATGGGATTTAGATGCAATTGGAATACTTGACTGTCAAACAAATGAAAATGACACTGAAGTTATTCGGAGATTTGAAGAAACTATTGAATATAAAACCAATCGGTATGAAGTTTCATTACCTTGGAAGGACAACGTCAATAAAATGGGTAGTAATTATAACATCGCCTTAAACAGATGGAGCAGTTTACTTAGAAGGTTTAAGAAAAATCCTGAAATTTATGACAAGTATTCAAGGGTAATTGAAGATTATCTAAATAAAAGAATAGTTGAAAAGGCTCCAAAGAATTCTGCAGAAAACATCTATTATTTGCCACACCATTGCGTAATCAGAGAAGATCACGATTCTACGAGATTAAGGGTCGTATTTGATGCTTCCTCACATACTCGTGATAGTCTATCTCTAAATGATTACTTACATTCAGGACCAAATTTAAACCCTGAATTAATAGATTTGCTAATTAAATTTCGTCAACACAAAATAACATTTGCTGCAGATATTGAAGCTGCTTTTCTACAAATTCTCTTGAACCCTGAGGACAGAAATGCAGTAAGATTTCTTTGGACTGCAAAAGAAAAGGAGCAACCAACGATTTTAAGAATGACGCGTGTAATATTCGGAGCAACCTGTAGCCCCTTTTTACTAGCAGCAACAATAAAGCATCACGCAAGAAAGTTGAAATCACAATATTCGAAGATCTGTCAGCTTCTTGAAGAAAATATTTACGTAGATGATTTGATTCATGGTACAGATAATGAAGAAGAAGCTGCAGAAATTTATAAAGATGTGAAAAGGATTATGATGCTTGCTAGTTTCAATATGAGAAAGTGGAGGAGCAATAACGCCCAATTACATGCGATTTGGAATGCAGCTGAAAATACGAAGTTTAATGGAGACAGAATGAATAGCACTTTGCTAGGATATATTTGGAATTATGAAGCAGATATACTGAAATTTCGAATCAAAGATGAATTACTAAAAGATCCGGCTGAGGAAATAACAAAACGGAAGATTCTTCAAGTTGCAGGCGAACTATATGATCCTATCGGGTTCATATCTCCCTTTGTTGTTGCAGCAAAAATGATGATGCAAGAATGTTGGCAAAGGGGATACCAATGGGATGCACCACTTGTTCAAGAAATGCAGAAAAGATTTAAAACCTGGTATAATGAAATTCCTAAATTAAAAATTGTTGAAATTCCAAGGCATTATTTCAACAGTCAATCAAAAAATAATCTGTCGAATATTCAGTTGCACTGTTTTACAGATAGTAGCCAAAACGGATATGGTGCCGTTGCATATTTGAGATACAATGAAAATGAGCTAACAAAAACATCATTTGATTGAACCTGATTCAACTAAAGAAAAATTAACAAGGCGATATAAATACCGGCTAAGGTTATTAGAAGGTTTTTGGAAAAGATGGAAAAGGGAATACTTACTTGAAATTAGAAACGTAAAACAAATTCAAACAGGTAATGCCGTAACAGATCTTTTGAAGGGATCTGTAGTTCTAGTACATGAAGAAAAATTACCAAGATTATTATGGAAGATGGGAGTTGTACAGGAGTGTCATCCAGGACGAGATGGAAAAATAAGGGCTTGCACTATCCGTTTAGCTAATGGAACTCATCTTCGTCGTCCTGTGCAGTTATTGTACCCCTTAGAAATGACTTAAACTCTTTGAACTGAACACAGTGAACTTAAATTACGAACACTGCGTATATGAACATTTAAACTTGTAGAACATTAAAACATTTAGTGTTTAAGATAACTTCAGAATCCAATCCTTTGATGAACCAAGAGTTCATCGAGGGGGAGGATGTTACAGTTTATGTAGCTGGCCACGAGCTGGCGCAGCTTTCCATTTTTTTATGCTCTTTATATTTTCTTTACCGCATTGCGGATTTTTTGATAAAAGTGTAGTGGCAACAAAGTAAAATAATGAACGTTCTAATGTAAACATTATTAGTTGTATATAGCTGTGAAGAATAAAGTTTGTGTGAAAAACAAAATGACAAAGAATTCCAAGCGTTTTGTAAAATCATCAAGAAAGGTAAGCAAAGATTATTTATTAAATGTTAAATGTTAAAAATAAGAATAAGAAAAGGACCTTAAAAAGGTTCAACAGGCCCTAATACTAATGGAAACACGATAAAAGGTAGTGAAATATGGAATGTAGTCAGATGTCTATAAAAATCGCAACAATTTTTAAAAGGCTTTGGAAGAGATTTCTTACACGTCAGAGTTCCAGTGAACCATTTCTCATGCTTTTCGCTTTTTGATCCGAATACAATACTATAATTACTGAACAGATACCGCAAAATTCTAGTTTGTATGAAAATATAATTAACTAAAATTCACATTGTTTGATAAAGATATATATAAGACAATATTTTCATAGTTCCATACTATCTGTTGAATAGTGACACTTAGAAAAATGGTTTAGGTAAAACACGCCCATGTTAATGAAAATATCATTATATTTCCTCTCTTGAATTCCTCACACTAGTCGATAACACTCTTTTTACATATGACATCGAAAATTTTTACGGAAAATGCCGATTTAGTTTTTTAAAGTGGGCAGTAATACTAGTGCCGGTAAAACTGGCAATACGGTGCCTGCCCTACGTTGATCATGCCGATTTCAATGAGTCAGAGAATCGGAGATAAAATCTCAGCCTCACATTGCGTGGGCTACGAATAAAGCTCACGTTTGCTAGTTTTTGCAGCACGAGCTTGAGAAGAGATATTTATACTTTGCTCCAAAAACCATTCAAAGAATAGAAGCATTTTGTAAACAATGAGGTCAACTTAGCACACCCAGCATATTTATTCACGTTGGTAACAGCTAAATATACTTCAACAGATCTTAAGACTTACCCCATTTTCTCGCGTATTTTTTGATCTAGCTTTTTAGCTCCAATTCTGAAAGTTTTAAAAATCATTCGCATAATTTTCCCATGTTTCGACGCCTTCACAGAACGAGCTCCTCTGTATTTTAAAACAAATTCGTCTACGCACTGATACTTTTCTTCTTACTAAAAAATGATAAATCCTTGCAAATTACATAAAGGTCACACCAA
>KK113897.1:371598-386589 GCA_000611955.2 Stegodyphus mimosarum
TCGGGATATCCAGCTGGAAAATAAGCTAAGAAGAATCAAACTTAAAACTGAATGTTGGGTGCCCTCTAGGAACCGGGAGGAGGAAGTTTTGTCAACAATCGGTCACTCGCGTGTTACTCACAGTTGTCTATTAAAAGCTGAAAGTGGACAGATGTGCCCAAACAGTTATGCTGTAATGTCAGTTCGTCATTTTTAATAGAGTTTCCATATCTAAAAGAAAAAACTTCGTTTGAAACATTTTAACAAACATGACTTGCCTCTGGACCATATAATTGGGAAATAGGTCAATCCCAATTTGTTCCAATACCTGAAAGAGATAGGTATTTAATAGTCTAAAGGAGCTTTATCCCTGAAGGACTATTGTTTTCATTTTACGATTATGCTTCAGAAACATTAATATCAGTTCACTTCTTAAACTGTTACTACCAAATATTGCAGCCTGTATTATATTTAAAGAAATTAAATAATGAAGAATGTGCATAAATGTGTGTATGTTTCTCGCATTGTGATAAAACAGCGATACCTAGAGCCATCGAATTTTGAATGACTGCGAATATGGGCATCTGGAAGCCCAAATTTAAAATTTGAAATTTATTTTATTATCGATTTTCTGTTTTATAAAACTTTAACGAATTTTTGATTAACAAACTCAAGGATTAAAAAACGAGCAATGGCAACGTTGTACAGAAAAAACATTTTTTATCTCCAGCGCGTGAGACTGTGTATAGGTAATTCTAAAGATATGCTCAGCTTAAAATCATTTTGTGATATTGTTCTTTAACTGAATTTTATGATTTAAGTGCGAAGAACATGGTATTTAATAAATAAAGGTAAAACGCAAAATGTTAAAAAAAACGCCCCTTTGGACCTAACTTAAAATCTGAAACATTTCAGATTTTTTTTATATATTTACTTTTTTTATTTAATTATAATTGATTTTGATATTCTGTCCTTTTGTTTTAATAATATGTATTTTAATATAACTCACGTTTGTTTATTTTAGTCTTGTTTTTTATTTGCGATAATTATCTAGGATCTGTGTAGTTGTTTATTTTAAGCATTTTATCCTTTCATCAGCTATTTGTATTTTTACGCTATTCTTATCGTTTTTATCTTGCCTGTTTGTTTATTGGATATATTTTTGTTTTAAATATCTATTTGGTTTATGGATTTGTCTTTTATTTGTGTTTAAAATTATCTGGGGCATGTTTTGATGTATAAGACCGTTAAGGTTTTGCGCCTGGAAACTTACCACTACTAGTATTGCCACTGTAGCCGAGTATATAAAACGTGGCACTGATTTTTATTAATTTCATCAATAGGACAAATATTTATAAAGTAATACCAAGTAGATATATTATTAGAAATAAAGTAAAGTAAATACTATTTTACATCAAATATATTGTTTTTTAAATGTTCCATTTCGTCTCACTGATATCAATGAAATGTTGACGTCAGAACGACAAAGTTCTTTTCCTACAAAATTGGCTAGAATTCTCAGAATTGTTCTTTGCCAGAACGTGTGGTGAATAACTATTGTAAAAATATAATTTAATGCAATGTCGCATAGAAAGTTGAAAAAACAAATGGATAAGAATGCTTTTTAACATCAATATAGAATTACCCATAAATCCGAATGCGCAATGATTGCGAAAAGGATTATGAAGAAAAGAAGTAGCATAAAATGCGGTTTTTGAAAAGAAGGAATTGTAATAACACAATGGCATCTAAAGTAAATACTCCACATATAAGAGCTTTAGACAAGTGGATTTCAAAAATGTTTTTGAAAGTTATTTCTGGAATTCACTATATTTTATGTATTTTAACCCCATTTTTGTTTTGCTTACTGAAGTGAAACGAATGAAGTTCTCTAAAAGATATTTCAGTTTACTTATAAAGCAAAAGTTTAGGATGAAGGAATAAAACTGATAAAAGCCGAAGAATCCCATATTTTATCAGGTAGCTTATGTCAACTTTGAAATGATGTTTTCCTTTCCTCCAGATATACTTATGAAATTATCTGTATAATATTAAAGAGCAAATACATACAGAGTTACAAAAATCCCATAGAATAAATTCAGATACTTTCATTCGATATTTCGAAGTTAATGGGAATTAAACAGGATATTCTGGAAAGGTTAACAGAAGCTTGAAAATGGAGAGTGCTGCTGTATCTAGAAGCGTATGTTAATCTTCTGCAGACCCTATTGCACTGGAAGCAAGTTATCCTTTAGTCTGAAACAAATTACAAAGTCTACAGACAGTTAAAGTAACCTTTGTATATATGTTTTAAATTAACAGGAAGCACTGCTCGTGCGACAGGCGAACCTCTGCCAGTGGCGACAATTTAAATTAATATAACAGAAAATTTAGTTTCAAATGTAGGTAAAGTAGTCTGAGACAACAAGCCAAAATAAATTACATGAGCAAGCTCAAGATAATTAGGTCGCGTGTTTTAAATGTCGACTTTGCAAGATGCTAAAGCATGAATAAAACTTGGCTGGTGATGAAACTAAATAACAGTAGCACGAGGCTGCCAGAAGCTCTAATTTAAACATTCTAACCTTCAGCTTAAATACACAAACAACTAATTTGCGTTATGCTGAGGTCTATGAAAATGAGAAGTCATAGTTAGGATTTAAATCATAGTAACTGATTAATTAATATTTATAAAATCTTTAAATCTTCAAATACTGATTCTTTACAAGCCCTTTTGATTATAAAATTCCTCAGAAGAGGATGAAAAAGTTTAATGCAAATAGTTTTAACACTGTAGATTAGTGTTCCGTAAAAATAAAGTATGATGTACTATAGGGTGTTGTTTGCTGAAAAATATAATGTTTTCTTACTTATTAAACAGCATAATTAATAAATTTGTAACTAATAACAAAGGTACACTGCAAAGAAAAAATGAGACAGCTTTTATACCTTCCGTTCTACAGGACAGATTGACGAAATTCAAGTTACGTTTTTCATGTTTCGAAAGCACGACTTAGGATATGTATCAGACTTATATATAGCATTGTTCAAATACAGGTATTTTGATACAAAACCAGACTTTTTCTGAAATGACATGCCAATTTTTTCCCATATTTCGATTTTACGATTCAAATTATGCCAAACTCCCACGTTTTGTAAAAATCGCAAGAGTAGTTTTTAAAACATTAACTCTCCAAATTTTAATTCATTAATGTTAATTCAATTTCGTATGTATTTATTAATATCTTTTTTGAAACAAATTTGATTCCTTCTTACACAGTTTGAAATTTAGGTTCATTCCAAATAAAATTCACCCATTTTTTATGATTTGTTTTTAAAATTTGTATTTTTAAATAATTTTTATAAATTTTTCGAAAAACATTTTGAATTATAACCTATAAAGGTTTTACAATCATCTTAAAGTAGATGTATTTCTAAGCATACCTGCAAAAACTTAGAGCTTTTTATTCAAAATTTCGCAAGATATGCATGAATTTATATATTGGCGAGTTTTGAAATTTGGCATATTTGTTAAAAGCGATTATAACGAAAATGTGGTTTAGACACTATGTTAAAATTATTTCAAAGCAGAAGCGATGTGACTTCTTTTTCGCTCATCCACAATGTAAAAAGGCGGGAACCATGTAATTTTTTTAGTTAAATTTGAGTTAAATTTTTGAATTTCTCCGTAAATTTCACACCAAAGTTTACAAAATCTTATATTTAGGCATAATTTGAGTCGTAGAATCGAAATATGAAAAAAAATGGTATGTTGTCTTAGAGAAGCCCGATTTTGTGCTAAAATACCTATGTTAAAATAATGCTATATATAAATATCCTAATACACATATCCTAAGTCGCGTTTTCCAGACCTGAAAAACGCAGTTTGAATTTTGTCATTCAGCCCAGGAGAGTGGGAGATATAGAACTGTTATGTAGTATACATTTCATATGCAAAACAGTTTATGTCTACTTCAATTTCCATAGGTTCACTATACAGGCTGTATCACTTTTCAGATTATTGCCAACAAATATTATCGCCTATATAACTTTTAAAGAAATTATATGATGAAGAATCTGTATGCATATATGTATGTTCCTCACACTGTGAAAAAATGACAGTACCTAGAATCATCCTATTCTGAATAATACAGTCCTCCACCCTGACATGCGCACCTGGAAACCCGAATTTAGAATTTCAAATTTGTTTCATTATTTATTCCATACTTTGTAAAACTTTAACGAATTTTTGATTGACAAAGCAATATGAAAGAGAGTAGTGGCAACACTGTTCGAAGTAAAACATTCATATATAAATACACTTACGGCAAAATCATCTTAAATTCTAAAAATATTCTGTTTTTAAATATTTTGTAATTTTGCTGTTTACCTGAATTTTACGTGGCGTAAATGCGAAGAAAGTGATATTTACAAATAAGGATTGCAGAGATATTAGTTTTTTTTTAATTTTTTAAAGCAGGAGATGTGAAAGCGTGCAATGCTGTCGCCAGGACTCGAACACTGGACCTATCGAATGCCCGTCAATTTCGCTTCCAATTACACCACAAAGGCGAGAGAAAATACCTTAGAAACTTTTAAAGGGCGACTGGGGATTAGGGAGAACAACTCGCCAGATCCTGGTGGTGATGAATTATCGTCTACCACCTATTAGTTCAGGCACCACTTGTAGTGTCATAAGGGTTTTTTCCCTTAAAGCAGAAGTCGTGAAAAATGTGTAGGACTCGAACTTGGACCCTGGAATTCTCGAATACGCGTCGACTATGCTTTCAATAAGACGATGAAGGCATGCGCAAAAGAGGGAGAAAATTCTTTGTAAGTTAGCACATAACAAGTTAATAATAAAAAGATGAAAAAACATTTTTGGCCAAGTTACTAGAAAACTGAACATTTATGTGATAAACTGAGAAAAGACTTCAAAACTATAAAAATATATGCCAACACTCCACACTACATGATGAATATTAAAAAAATGCTGCTGCGAAGAAAATGATACTCTTGATAACAAAGCTAAAAAGACAAAAAAAGTGTTTAGTAGGAGTGAATGAAAGAGAAGACTGCTGGGCTCGCAGGCACTGAACATAAGTACCTGCCAGTCCAGCAATCTTCTTGCGGTTCAATGCGGAGGTGAACATGAGTTCAGGGACTGTTTAAAACCTTCCTTGAAGCTCCCATGCTGCGCCAACTGTGGACAAGAACATACTGCAAGCTTCAAAGGTTGTATGTACTATCCCGAAAAGCGACCTGACAAAGTCATCCCTTGGGCCACCTACGTAGATAGAGTTATACAGAACAGCACCATGCGCAAGAAAACCGTTACATGTGCGGAAGTGACTGTATTAATTCAGAAACTGGAAGAAGCAAAGACCTTAATTGGTCAAATCACGACGGCTTTAGCCATTCTAAAGGACATTATGCAAACTCTTCCGGTCTCTAAGCCAGGAGAAAATTCAGCCGAAAACGCGACAGTAAATCATGAATGATTACGCTAACTTCATGTGTAACCCATTAAAAATTGTTCTGTGGAACGCAAACAAACTCATGCTAAGCACTATCAACGCTAAGCACTCTGACTGGGGTTGCTATAACACTAACAGAAACGGTCAAGTGATCCATCATTACGTCACCAGTATTTCTCTACGTTTCTGATGAGCCTACTACTACGAATGTAAGCAACAGAAGGCATGATATTCTAGACTTCTTTACCACCACTGTAAATATTCCCATGGCCATTTCTCTTCATAATGAACTCTCATCTGACCATGTTCCGGTCATAGCATACCTGGGCATCCAGAATAGCAAGGATCTTCCTCCGATTAAAATCACGGACTGGGATTTGTTCCGTAACATCGTAGCCACGGCTAAGTTAAATATTAGCTTCTTAAAGTCAGAAGCAGATATCGATGTAGCAATTAGCAGTCTCACGAACTTTCTTACTAAGTACAAAGAGGAAGCTACCACATCTGTTGACGGTAACCCCGAAAAACACAAGCTGCCGGCTCATATCAGAGAGGTTATCAAACCTCGGAATAGGCTGTGCAAAAAGCTTAATAGAACATGGGACCCTTCAATTAAAACCTCAATCAATAGGCTAAACAGCAAAATCAAGACACTTATTCAAGAACATAAAATGGCCACCTGGAAAGACAAAATCTCAATTATTAACTTCCCTCTCAGCGTTACGGCCGGATTTTTCCGTACAGAAAGCTGCCTTCTATATTCGTTACACATGAAAATTTCTTCTATTTTTTAATATATCTGATTTCGGTTTGAATTTATATTGGAAGGAAAGAAATCAAGGTACAAAATGAAAGAGTCATTTTTTAATTAAAATCAAGAAAATGACACTTGTTCATGACAATTTGAGGAACTTTGAAATTTCAAGGCTAAACCCGTAACGCTCGGAGGGTTAAACCCCAATCCTGTATGGAAAATAATTAAAAACTTGAAGAATCCTGGAATCCAAAATCGGCCCCTCATGGGTGCACAAGGATTCCTGTATTCAAACTCTGAGAAGGCAGTTCGTTTTGGCAACCACCTTGCTGAACAGTTCAAACCCAATACCCAGCCGTCTAATCAGGAAATCTGAGAATGAAATTGCTGAATTTAAGGAAAAGTGAATTATGTCGCCGGCTCTTCGCAATATTCCCAAATTTGCTTCTTAACGGGATATTTAAAGTATTACTAGATCGCTAAATCAGAAGAAAATACCTGGAATTGATTGCGTTACTAACAAAATACTGAGGAATCTACATGACAGTTTTATTAGTAAGATTACCGGCATCCTGAATGCCTGCCTGCAAAATTTGTATTTTCGGAGTGCATGGAAACACGCATTTATTTACTTAATTCAGAAACCCGAAGAACCACATGATAACTCTGCAAGCTACCGACCCTTGTGAGAATGACAGAATTCATCGTAATCACACTGCACAATAAAATGAGTACTGCCATCCTGATGCTAGACTTGGCCAAAGATTTTGACCACGTCTGACATACAAGTCTTATTTACAGACTCACTCAAAAGGACTTCCCGCGTGAGACCATTCTCATACGCCACTCTTTTCTGCAAAATCCTACCTTCACTGTCCGACAAGGAAACATTATCTCAAGTGCCAGAAACATCCTTAGCGGTGTCCCCCAGGGAAGTGTTGTCAGTCCTATTTTGTACATTGATTATTTCCCGGACTTCAGCAGTGATCACAACACCTTGCTTGCCTGCTATGCAGACGACACGGCCCTCTTGATAAAGTCTCGTCGGCCGAACCACATCTCTGTTATCGAGGACTGGTGAGCTAAATGGAAGACCCGCGTTCATCCAAAGAAGTCGCAAGTCTTACTTATCAAAAAACTTCGTACCAAAGACAACATCACCAATAACATCATCCTCTTCAAACATCAATTTCCGAAAGTCCCGCAAACTGTTACAATAATCCAATTCAAAAATAATGTTATTTTTTCGACCTTCCTTTCAGCCATTCAAGCGATTTCTGCACATAATATCGCGAAATTGAAAGTTACTGAATTCTTGCAAGAGAACACTTTATATTCTAGCCACAAAAGGGGTGACTGTTGTCTTACAGCGAATGCTGCCTATGTTGTATTAACTGGCAATGAATGACCTGATGATCTAGCTGAAAAGGGAACTGAAATTTTGCAATCAAGTAATAGTGGAGTAGCGTTTACATCAATGAAAAGAATAATAAAGAATGCTATGAGGAAAATTTTTTACGTTAGATTACTTGAAGAAATTAAGAAAGAAAGATTAGATTTGTAATATTCCAGACCCTCCCACGTCCATTGCAGCGTTTCGTTTTGAGACCGCACATGATTGTCTCGCTAAATATCTGCATAGCACTGGTATATATGATAGCCCCTCGTGCACTTTGTGCAGCCAGAATTCTGGGATACATAGAGATCATTTGCTAAAATGATCCTCGTTGATGGAATAAAACCTATACATTCGATATTGGCTAGCTACATTCCGTAAAGAAACATGCCATTACATACTGTATACCCGCGTATTTGTTTCTTTTCACTTGGGATTCCATTTCTTTCAATAGAACATGAGTTTAATTTCGTCCCCTTACATTTTTAGCATAAATAGAAACGAAATATGAAAACTTCTACAAAAAACGCACATTTTTATGCTATAGAACAAAATATAAATTCTAATTTTAGTCTTTTTCGTTAGTCAATTACATTACCATTTTGTCTTTTTGTAATCATATTTTTGTATTCTCTTTCATGCTCCAATCGCATGCGTCTTTGACGCATGGGGGCTAATGATGATCATATGCCTTTGCAATTAAAAAAATTAAATTAGCATGCAAATATTTTTATTCATAATTTGTTAACTTTTGATATTTATTTCGCTATGGTCGCGTGATGTAGGAAGTATTACTAAATAAATAAACAAAAATCAATCTAATATTCAAAGCAGAAACTGCATTGCTTTTTTTCAATCATTCTATAGAATCGCTCTAAAAATTAAGTTTGAATATGAGTTACTGTAAATTAACCAACCAAAAAAGTAAGATCAGCGTTAAAGCAAATTAAAACAAATCAAGAAAATCTGAAAGCTTTTAGATTTTATATCACACCCAAAAGGGAATTCTTTAATGCTTTGTGTCTCACATTTATTTTTTAAATATCATATTCTTCTCACTTAAACCACATAAAATTCGACAGCAATATCACAAAATATTTAAAACAACATGTCTTTAGAATTTCTGATACACAGTCTTCCGCGTTGGAGATAAATATCTTTTTTTCATACAGTGTTGCCATTACTCACTTTGAAATCCTTGAGTCTGTTAATCAAAAATTCGTTAAAGTTTCACAAACTGTAAAACAAATTCTAAATTCAAAATTCGGGCTTCCAATTGCGCATATTCAGTTGGAGGATTACGTTATACGAAATTTGATGGCTCTAGGTACCGTCGTTTTTTCACAATGCGAGAAACATCCATACATTCATACAGACTCTTAATTTTTTAATTGCTTTAAATATAATACATATAATACAGGGCAATTATATTTGGTGGGAATAATTTTAAAAATTAAGGCCGTTTATAGTGAACAGAGGCAAAATGCCGTTTCGAGACTAATATCCCTTCTGGATTACGTCTCTTTTGGGCTAAAAAAGGGGGGTAGCTGAGAGTATTATGAAGTTTAATACAGTAAAAAGCTGAATACTTTTGAGTAAATGTTAATATTTTGCGAAATATTTTTAGATTACAATATTTTTATTTTTCTCTCCATGATATGAATTTGATAAAGCTACTATGGATAAGAATAACCAAAACCATTCTTCTACTCATACATTGACATTATTCTGGTCTCAACAAAACTCGCATTTGATTGAAAATATTAATTAATATCGCATTGCAGTAATTTAATCAGTTAGTGACTCCATTCATTAGATAATAAATATATTACATCAACATACATTCTGAAGGGAAATAAGTGTTAAGCTCCAAAGTAAACAGTAATTTCAGTGCGTAATACAGACATAACGCTCTCAGCTGTCACACTTTATACCGTTTATCGCGTCACTTTTCCGAACCCTCAAAATAACTAAATTATTCATTCACGTAATTTAATTAGCTACTGTATCCGTTTTGTAGGAGCAGTTTTCTTTAGTACGTCATTTCGAGCTCGATCTTTTTTTCTATGATTTCAAGCTCGATCTATTACTTCCCTTTCGGGTTCCAAACCGAACGCTCTTTATTTAAAAGTATTTTGTGGTCCATCAGCTGCTGAAATATTTACTGAATACCGGTAATTCGTTCCGAGGTTTGAATACCATAAACGGACTGGCTGAACGGACGTTTCCGTGGTTTTCCCTATGTGTGTAACATGTCAACGAGGTAATTTCCCTTAGAAAGTCCTCCACAAAAGCATCCGTCCTCTTATCTCTCTCGAGGTTTTGTTGTAAGCACATAAACCAGACTAAAAGCTTTTTGTAAGTTATGTCGAAACCTAAAAATCTCTAGCTTTGTCTCTCTCTTTTTAAGCAGTTCTAGTCAGTATTCTTAGCAACTCTATAGAGACATTATGTATTTTAGAAGCAGGGGAGATGAAAAATGAGCAATGCCCTCTCCGAGACTCGAACCAAGGACCTCTCGAATAAGCGCCCAGTGTTCTGACCACTACACAACGAAGGCATGCTAAGAAGGCAGGAGAACTTAAAATCTAATTCTCTCTGTAGGAGTTTTGACTACTTTTAAAATTTTGAAGTGTTATACATCCATATTGCTTAATGTTTCTCTGCTTTAACTGAAAAATTACTGAATCGATAAGTTCAAAAATAGCGTAACGATTTTACAGGAAGCCTATTTCTAATCCTATTTTTAAAACACTTTTATCCTTTTTCCTCTGTTTCTCAAATTATAAATCTTGTAAAAAAGGGATGGGATCAATTGCATTTTAAAATTTTTAATGTCTCTTTCACGATTTTATGCAGAAGTTTTTCTCCATTAAATATCAAACCGACGACAATCTGTGCTGTGATGAAGTCATGAAATTTTGACAGCTCGTCTTCGGACCCCGGCGACTGAAAGAATTGGCTGCATGACGCGTCAGTGCTTTTTCTTATGTGTAAAGTAAATACAGTAATGGAATGTTACGTGTAAAGCTAATTTTCTTCATAAAGTCCTTTGAAAAGGCATCTTTTTCAGTATAGGTGTTCTGAAAGGGAAATAGCCTTAGTAAAATTTGTTCTGATGAAAACTCCTGTCTCTTTATCGCCAATTAAAATCATTTACGACATTAAAGGTTTTTTAATACTTTCTTTATTTCATAAAGTTTAATATGCAATTTTTAAGCAGTCTTTAGATTGTAACTGTTGGAATTTATTTGGCTGTCTCTTATTTATTTGGTGAACTATGGAAACACATTCCAGCCATCGACATTTGACTGCAAATAATTTGAATTAAATTTTCACTGTTGTTTCTTTTTAGTCCAGAGGGGTAATTTGCCCAGAAGGACTATTAATTTCGTTTTGGGATTTTCCGTTGATTCACTAAAAGCGTTGTTTCACTTTTCAAATTGTTGCCACTAAATATTATCGCCCTGCATTACATTTAAAGAAATTAAATAATGAAGAATCTGAATAAATGTATGTGTGTTTCTCCCATTGTAATAAAACAACGATACCTAAAGCCATCAAATTTTGAATATTGAACATTTTTACCTGAATATGGGCATCTGGAGGCCCAAATTTGAAATTTGGAATTTGTTTTATTATCGATTTCATATTTTGTAAAACTTTAACGAATTTTTGATTAACAAACTCTAGGATTTCAAAGAGAGCAATGGCACGTTATACAGAAAAAGCATTTTTATCTCCATCGCGAGGGACTGTGTATCGGAAATTCTAAATGTATGCTCGTTTCAAAATTATTTTGCGATATTGCTCTTGAACTGAATTTTATGGTTTAAATTCGAAGAACATGATATTTAATAAATAAAGTTAACACAAAAAATGTTAAAAAAACTCCCCTTTGGACGTAATTTAAAATCTGACACCTTTTAGATTTTTTTTCCCAACGGTCTTGTTTTCATCATTGGTCACTCCTAAGACCGGAAGTGGTGGCCATTTTATTGTGGACGCACCTAACAGGCGACCACCGTAACCTCCTATGAAGAGACAGACAGTTACAACCATGCCCTCTGCGGGATTCGAACCCGGGCCTTTCGGTATCGCATTCGGCTCCATTTTCATTATCGTATAAAATAAGCATTACAATATAAAATAAAATTATTGGCGTTGAAAATTTCCGAGAAATATAGAATGAAAAAAAGTATATAGAAGAATTCTAAAAAGAAAAAAGAACTGAATGTCACTCCTTCCAATCGGAATAATTCCAAGGTAGTAATGTGAACGCTCAGGACGGATGGAATTTCGAAAGCACACGAAACAGGGAAGACTAGACCAATAAAGAAAAGTATTTTGAAGTAAATATCTTGTGCATTTGAATGCAATCAATTTAAATCAGAAAAGAGTATACAACCCATACTTGATCTCTTCCAAGAATTGTATTGTGTGAAAAGAGAACTTTAGAATGGTATGGAAATTCTCATCTTTGAGCAAACAGGCAGCCCTTACTCGCATTTAACCCATTTTCTGCATCGCCCGTAAAGGAAATTTTCTCTCGGTGTGCTTATTCAAACAGAAATACATTTAGAATGTCAGTAGCACTAAACGTATAAATCTATACTCTATCACTTTCTTATTAGAAAATCCAGAAACGGGCAGCATTTTATCGCTAAAACGCTGCTTATTTTTGCGTACTTTTTACTACGCTCCTTAATAGCGGATAATTTTCCCGAAAATGACTATTATCAGTTCAATGAAAAAGAGTCTGATGATACTAAACAGATATATTTAATTATATGAAATAAAGGAAATATAGAAATTACGAAAATTTCGGTATCATATTTCAACAGAAATATATATTTTAGCCGTTCCGTCATGTATTTGGACAATTTTTTTCCGTGATGTATGTACGTACGAACAGAATAAAGGACTCTCTTTCCAAAACCGATTGCAAAATGGATTTAAAATGGATTCAAAAGGCATATATATCTCACATAACTCAAAAGCGATTAACCATAGAAAGTTGAAATTTTGTATATAGGACTGTTATAACGTCTAGTTGTCAATTTTCCTTTCCTGTTGAAATCCTCAATATCAAACCTATGTATATGTACGTGCATATATACATATATCTCCTTACCTGGTATAAATTCTTCATCCGGCTTTTTCATAATTGTTGGTAGCAATCATACATTTTCAATTACAGAAGTGTTTTAAATGGCGAAAATATTTACGTTTCGGCAAAGTAAAATTTATTAAAAAATTTAATTTTCGGCAAATAACGAAATCTATCTCTTAATGAGATCTCTCAATTAAGTTTCATACACTTCATGAAAAAATAAAATTATAATAAATTTGAGAGTACGAGGTAAAGGAAGTTTTGTAATCGCGAAAACTTTCGGGTGTTATATTTCAACGGAAATATCCATTTTAACGGTTCCCGAATCTATTTCGGCAGTCTCTTTTTGGTCTGTACGTACCAACAGAATAAATGAGTCTTTTTTCGAAAATGCGTTTAAAAGGAATTTTTTGTGGCTTCTGTACTTACGTATATATGTACGTCTGTATTTCTCATAGCTCAAAAACGATTAACCATAGAACGTTGAAACTTAGTATAAGGGACTATTATAACATCTAGTTTTGCACCTCCCTTTTTTATTAAAATCAGCAGCAAGAAATATATATACAGGGTGTCCCAAAATGACCGCATAAACTCTGCACAGCTAGATTCCTCATTGGGAGTACATAAAAACTGCCCAAAGAAGCGTTCTTGTACGATCCATAGTTTACGAGAAAAATACGAAAAACAAAGTATGACGTCACTGCCGGTGCAAGAAAAAACACTTTATTGAACATATCAACAGCAGTATATGCACAATTTAAAGCAGATGTTCAAAGTGTCCGCCGTTTTAAACATTATCGTCTGGAAAGATATGCCAATACTGTTGTTGATATGTCCAATAAAGTGTTGTTTCCTTGCACCGGCAGTGACGTCATACTTTGTTTTTCGTATTTTTCTCGTAAACTATGGATCGTACAGGAATGCTTCTTTGGGCAGTTTTTATGTACTCCCAACGAGGAATCTAGCTATGCAGAGTTTATGTGGTCGTTTTGGGACACCCTGTATATGTACTTGTATAGATTTATAATCAACCTCTTACCCGGCTTAAATTCCTTTCTCAGCCTTTCTTTTTACAATCATTGGTACAGTCGTATTGTAATTCTAAATATAGAAGTGTTTTAAATGCGAAAAATAGTCGTGTTTTGGCAATTTCAAAATTAAAAAAATTAATTTTGGACAAATAGCGAAACATAACTTTTAATGCTGTTTCCCGGTTCCTATACCTATATTTGGAAACGTTTTATACTCTTTTATAATATATATACACATGAAATTTGACTACCGTACGACGAGAATTGGCCGGAATATTTAACGTGAAAATTTTCAGTTTTTTGTGTGATTTCAACTTGCCTTAACGTATCGGTTAATTAAGAATAATTTGAGGATTCTAAGTGTTAGCTGGATGTGCTTCCAATTATATAACACAGGCACGTGGTAAAAGAAGGAAATATTCCTAACATTTTTCCCCACTTAAAAGGTGACTGGGAAGAGGGCACACAGTCTCCAAATCGAGGTGCTAGCGAATTATCGTCCACCACGTTTTTAATTCGGACACCACTTGTACAGTAATTTAGAATTTTTTAAAAGCGGGAATCACGAAGAATCAGCGATACCCTTTCGAGAATTCAAACTACGAGATGTCAGTTGCTAACCTGATGTGCTTCCGCTTGCATCACGAAGACAGGCGTTAAGGCAAAAGAAAATTGCTTACAGCATGATACAGTGGAGTCGTCTGCACAAACTCGGCAGTTCCAAACGTTTTTAATCTTCTCTGAAGGCGGTCGTCTTAGTGAACATGGTTGCCACAGATATTCAGTACCAAAGAATATTTATGCTTTCACAAATACGGTTAACTATTAGGAAATATCGCCGTGAGAAGTTTTACTGCATTTATTATCGTAATATACATTATGTTGCTGCAGTTATTATAAATTTCATTTTATCCCGTAACTATTCATTTATTAATGGTGCAGGTTCGAAGACACGTGATTTTTCTCATTGTCTGTAAAATGTCATTCTATTAGTTTCAGCTTTATACTCAGACAACTGTTCAATAGTTCATGCATTCCTACCCTTCTAAATACAGTTTCTTTAAATAACTTGTTATCGCATAATTATTTCTCCAAAAATGTTTTCTTTCCTTTTTTAAGCTTTTATCTTCGTGTTTCTATAATCTAGGGAATATAACTGACAGGGAACTCTATTAAATTTGGCTTTAAGCGTTCTATACTGTTCTGGAAAATTCTACACTTTTCTAAGGAATAAAAAT
>KK113897.1:391741-405460 GCA_000611955.2 Stegodyphus mimosarum
ATGGACATTTTCGTTGAAATATGATACCCGAAATTTTTTTCTATTCTTTATTTCGTACAAGGAAGTAAAACGTAATGGTTAAAATACAACTGTGCACTACATTTTTCAATTTTACATCTTTCTATTGAGCCCAGAAATGAAATCTTTTGGAAAGTTTTAACAAACTGTGATTTATCAGTAAATCTAGGTTTACCATCCCTGCACAATTGAGCGCATTTCCCGACACACTTTCTTTGACTCTTTGTAATTACTTTTCTTGTCTTTTTTCTCCTGTCGCCTTTTTTCGTTCTCACTGATTGCAAGAAGTTCTTCACGGACATGTTCTTAGTTTCCTCCGCATTCTTTTCTGTTGAAGAGTAATTTTGGACTTCAGAAAGCGTTAAGAGAATGTCCTTGCAGCCTTTAGTATGGTATAGATAAACATATTGAAAAATGCTGGGATATACACAGTCCAGTCACATTAATGTGACCATCTGTCAAAAGCCAGAATAACCACCTTTCGCAGAGCGGACTGCTGCGAGACGTGCAGGAACAGAGTCACATAGGTCCCTGAAGGTGTTCTCTGGGATGTTGAGCCATGCCGACTCTAATGCCGTGGCCAGCTGCGCTAGATTACGCGGTTGAGGATCCATGGCGCGAACAACTCGATCGAGATGGTTCCACAGATGCTCGATTGGGTTTAAGTCAGGTGAGTTTGCTGGCCAGGGGAGGACGGTAAACTCATCCTGGTGCTCTTCGAACCACGCACGTACACTGGCAGCTGTATGGCACCTCGCATTGTCCTGCTGGAAGATGCCATCATCCTGAGGAAAAACAATGCGCATGTAGGGGTGAACATGGTCCGCAAGGACAGATGCGTACTTGTATTGATCCATTGTGCCTTCCACAATGATCAGTGAACCTAGAGAATGCCAGGAAAACATTCCCCAGACCATAATGCTCCCGCCTCCAGCTTGGACCGTTCCGGCAATGGTTGCAGGGTGGTTCCTTTCAGAGGTTTCACGCCTTATACGCCAACGTCCATCTGTCCGATGGAGCATAAAACGCGATTCATCCGAAAACGCAACCTGTCGCCACTCAGTGGACGTCCAGCTGCTGTACTGGCGTGCAAATTCTAGCCTTCGCCGTCGATGAACAGCAGTCAGCATAGGTGCACGAACCAGGCGTCTGCTTCGGAGGCCCAGACGCAGCAATGTTCGCTGAATAGTACTTTGGGAGACACTTTTGGTAGCCCCTTGGTTCATTTTGGTGGTCAGTTGCTCAACGGTAGCCCGTCTATCTGCCCGAACGCATCTCCGCAACCGTCGTTCGCCTCTGTCATCTATGGCCCGTGGTGCACCACATTTGCCACGTCGCTGATTTTGGACAGTCCCATTTTGCCATGCACGGTACACTTTTACCACGGCGGCACGCGAACAGTTCACAAACTCAGCCGTTTCGGAAATGCTTCCACCCTTGGCCCGAAAGCCAATGATCATGCCCTTTTGGAAGTCGGATAAATCGCTTCGTTTCTGCATTACGCCAACGATTGAAATGTTTTCCGAAGCCCTCACACACCCTTTATATACGCTCAACTGCACTGTGCCTCCACCTGCCTTCTGTGATTGGTTATTTAACTCTGACATGGAAAGTACGTGGTGGTCACATTAATGTGACTGGACTGTGTAATAAAAATATTTATGTGAGTTACTTCACATCCAGAGGATGAGAGAATCTGAGGAAACTTGATTCACAAATTGATGTCATACAGAGTTATCGGAAGTTCTTCTTTGAGATGGCGCATTCTTATTTAAAATCCATAATAGTCCTGAAAATGGAATTCGCCATAGTTTTCGGGTTTGCATTGGTCGAACTATTTCTACTGAAGGAGAAAATATTGAGTTTTAACAGAAGGAATTCAATGAGCAAAAAATTTATTGCGTGCAGGAAAGTTTTTGATATTTCTGAATTCTTTTTTAAATTTTGCAGCCAATGGGAATTTTATAAGCAATAAATTTTATATGTATTATTATCAAGAAGATTTACTATTATTATTCTTATTATTATTATTATTATATTATCAAGAAGATTTATATTCCTTATTTCTTTACAGTTAAATTTTACCGTCGATTTTCTATTAATCACATCTTTCACTTTTTTGTTACGTCAGTCATACTTTTATTTGTGATTGGCCCTTCACATTTGTGGCCAATATTTTCCTAAGGTATAATATTTCGATCTGTGTGATGTTTAGAATTCGTAATAGAGTATAGAATGCACATCTTCTTTAAGAGTGTTACTTTGCATCAAACTCTAGTGCATCCTTGTTTTCTTTTAGTTTTTCATTTTAATATTTCTTAATGTTTACTTTCCATTTCTTGCTGAAGTATTTTAAGTCTGCAATCTTGGCTTTGGGGTTTTAAATCGATATATAAGTCGTCTTATTATTTTGAATTCTGATTCTCAGTTCTTGCTTGCTTTATACAGATATTCATTGCTAATAAATCAACGGCATGTTATTTTGGAATAGTTCGCAGAATCAAGAATTGATACTTTTTTAACAACATAAACATTTATTTTAAACTCAGTAAATAATTGAATTGATTGAAAATGTAATTTTAAAATGTATCATAATACAGTAAAAATGCGAAAACATGAATCTACGAAACGCATCTACGAGACCGTATAACAACCTTTTCTTGCTTTAATATCGTTTTAGTTACGGAAAAAGGCAAAAAACTGAAAATAACTTTTCAGTATTTGCTTTGTATTATGTATCGGTTAAACGAAAGTGAAGTCTTAACCGTGAAAGAGCAGGTGGATTTAGAGCAGTTTTGAGTGATAATTTGACAGTTTGTGAAGACTTGCAAGGCGTAAACTATTGAGTTAATCCTAGTGGAGCTGCTATATTTCAAACTTTTAGTATTAACTATCATTGATCATGCTTCGATTTTCGGCTGTGGAGTTGAGATGTATAACAATTTTATTTAACATTTTATTTTTCAGTTTTTATTTTGATCTGATGGATGTAAACGACGATGCATTATTAGAAGATCACTTTTGTCTTCTGTCTTCTAAACTCTATTCGTTACATATGTGAATCTTCGAAGTGAAATTATATTGTACGTAGACAGATTCAAACGTTTCCAGCTTACAATATAAAAAATTGCTTGACAATGATTTCCTCTTGCAGAAATATAGTAGGCAATAATACTAAATGAATAAATCTGACAGTTTTTTATGCGCGTTAGCCCAAAGGGGTGTTAGCCTAGAAAGGCTATTAGTCTCTAAACGATATTTTGCGTCAGTTCTCTATAAACTTCCGTTTCACTTTTTAGATTGTTGCCACCAAATATTATCGCCCTGTATTACATTTAAATAAATTAAATGATGAAATTTGTGCATGCATGTATGTATTTTTCTCTCACTGTGAAAACACAAAGGGTACCTAAAGTCGTCAAATTTTGAATAACTTAGTTCTCCACCCAAGTATGGGCAACTGGAAGCCCGATTCTAGAACTTCGAATTAGTTTTGTTGTCTACTTTATATTTTGTAAACCTTCCACAAATTTTTGATTAACAAACTGAACGAAGCGATCAGTGGCAACACTGAACGGGAAAAAAAAGCATTTTTATCTCCAACGCACGAGACTGTCTATCGGAAATTTTAAAGACATGCTGTTTTTGAATAATTTGAGATTTTGCTGTTGAATCGAATTTTATGTGGCATCAGCGCCAAGAACGTGACTTTTAATAAATAGACAATAAATAATAACAAAACAAAAAAAGTTTATAAAGCAGTATTAATAAGAAAACTGAACACTGATATGATAAACTGAGAAAAGACTGAAAAATATATATCAACACTTCAGGTTGCATCGAAAATTCTAAACCCATACTGTTGTAGTGCTTTTAAACTTTTTTCAATTTTGTTGTTGAATTGTATAGGGCGTAAGTGCGAGGAAAATGATGCATAATAATAAAGCTAAAAAGACAAAAAAAAATGGGTTAGTAGGAGTGAATGTCACAGCAGACTGGTAGACTGCGAGCACAGCGAGAGAGTAAAGCAAACCCCTTTGGGCTATCGTTAAGATCTGAAATCTTTTAGATTTTTTTAAATTGGTTTCGTTTTATTACGCTTTCTGAATAAAATTCTTTTCCTTTACAGTTTCTTGCATCCAGTGTTGTGTTAGTTTGTTTTGAAAAATGTTTGTTTTACTTTGAAATTTGAAATTTGTTCTGAAATCTTTAAAATTGAGTCTCATTCAATGATTCAAGTTTTGACTAAATAAAGTCTTAATCCCAAAGATGCTTAAACCAATGCCAAAAAACAATGCTTAAATTATGCGTACACTCATTCAATTCCTTCCTTTTCTACACTGAAAGAACGAGTAAAACAGTTTCGTATGTAATGACAATACCTAGATGATGATTCTTCTAAAGCCAACCATCGATGGAACTGACATTAGAAAATATTGTCAACGCCAAAGAGAAAAGATTGAGACATAAATCATTAAATGTTAAGAAGACAACAGCAAGATTGGATCTATGTGAAACTTTTTTATGTATTTTGTATCAGTTTCTTGGCATGAAACAAGTTCCGTGTGATGGGTACAGCAGCTTCTTTCATCATTAAAAAAACAGCAGGTCAGTGCAATTCAAAAACAGCATTTCTGGTTTAAAGCAGTTTGACAGCCCGCATTTAGTTGAAAGCGATTGTTTGTTATCTCTCCTAAAAATTGTCTCTGACTTTTCATAAAAGAGATTTAATGATGATTTAGTGAAAGGAGCAGTTATATAGCATTTTGAGGACAAGATGTCACACCGCCTTTTTAGGCGCATACATCCGTTCATTGAACGAGTGAAAAGCGCATTGTATGTTAAGAAATTAACTGTTTAAATTGAATCTATTTATTTTAGAAATATATCGAGGCATAAAATTTTGTATGTACCTGGTCATATAAATTTTGATTCCTTATATTGCTTTGTGTATTTATGTAGTCAAACGTACTTTTAGTATTATTTACTTTTTATGTGTTATTTTTTGTATGATTTGATAGATTTTTGTGAAGATCTGAAAACTTTCAACGTTCGTTTAGGTAGTATGTCTCTGTTCGCATCTTAGTTGATCTTTAAGTGGTGTTTTTAGAATATAAAGAAGCTGTCAAATAAGCGATTCTTATGTATATGATAGAGGACATTAATAAAAGATGACAGTTAAAGCTGTTACTAAACTCTTACTTATATATTAAGTAAGTGTTTGAGATTTTACAAATATGCCATGAATAATCACTTACCTTCCAGAAACTATATATAACACGTTCCGATTTCAGAAATTTAATTGAAACTGTATTTTAGTTTTAACTAGACTCATATTATCAATTTGAATTTAGTAAATAAAGGATTGAAACGCGGCAATTCAACGACATTTCTAGCCTTGATAATTCAGTCTGTCAAGAATAAATTTAACATTTCGGTTTAGGCTACAAGCATTAGCGTAATTCTTTATTGTTCGCCTGGTAGCGTTGGCAGGAAGGAAATAGGTAAAGACTTCCAATAACAGCACTAATATTCGGTTGCGGATTAGGATTTATTCATTCTTTAATCATAGTTGGTTCCTCTGCTTTGTATCCCCGGAGGGTTCTCGATCTAGTAGCCAGCCCCCATTTACCTTGCTTTGATTAACTAATTCAGTCCACTCCATCTCTGATTTGTTAGGACGGAATTTGCATGTTTAAAATGGCAGGACATGTTACCCACTTTGATTTCTGCCCTAAATATATAAAATTACTAAGGCTAGAATCTGAATTTCTTCCGAGTTGTAAACACATCTCTTGCTTCGACAAGTAAACTACTCCATGCATTTCAATATAATTGATTCGCAGCTTTATTTATTTGTTTCGTAGGACCCATAATCGTAGATTATTCATTTCCGGCAAGTTAAATAAAAGATAGTTTTATCTTCGACCGAAACTTAATTAAAAATGAATAACAGTTGGAACATTATTTTCACTTCTGTTTCTAGAATTCAGTGAATGATTTCTGACTATTGGAAATTCTTTATCCATCCTTGAGAACTCCAACTTCAAACAAACAAAGTAACTAGAATTATTTTCCTGCGATCTTAGCTATTTCCTATTTGTAAAATGTAAAACTATTTTATTCTATACCCTTTTTTTGGTTATTGAATATTCACTGTGCTTTTAGCATTAAATTTATAACAGAAACATTTTCACTGCTAAATCTTGTAGCCAGTCTGGTAAATGGCTTTTTGCTTTCCAAAAATACAGGCTTAAAAATTTCGAATAAGTAATTTATGCATGTACAGTTAGTCTATGAAAGTCAAAAAAGAAACTACTCTCATATGCTGATACATACTTGTTTATGCAGTATAGCTCTTTATAAACTGACGCCACTATAAATTATTATATATTGAAAAGATCTTATGACTCTTATCCTTCAGTAAATAGCTCCATATTTTCCTATGGTGTAAGGTGTGATTAAACTGGCGGTTTCCGGTTTTAAAAAGCTTCACACTGTTTTTCATGGTAGCAAATTGTAACTTCCTTTTATCTATTTAATAATACGACGTTGTTTATGGACATTGTGACATCACTGCATAATTCAGTTACGCTTATTTTACTAATTCCACTCTCCGTGGAAATGATTTGGGTTTCGTTTTTATATGCAGTGATATAGTTCTAAGGATAACATGTAAAGCTTAATCCTTCTCTTTGTTTTTCTTTCTACTAATATAAGAAGTATTCAGATTTTTAGTAGAAACTGGATAAATGGGGGAAAGCATCAAAAAGACGTCGAGCTATTACAATGAGCAATGAAGAGAATTTTAAAATTCGTTATCTTTTAAAATAAAATAAAAAACATACATAGACAGGACTGCAACCTATGAGTTATTACACAATTTCATCATAAACACTAATACAATACTGCAGTTATATAATACAGAAAATAAACAAAGTAACTTAAACCTCGTCGACAGACGACAGCTTAACCTTGATGATTCTTATTTGTGACAAAAGAGCAATAATAAATTAATTCTGCGTGATTCCGTAAGCAAGCGGCATTCTAATCGTATCACCTAAAAACGTAGTTTAGAAAATCATAATTCTTCATCAATACATTTAAGAAAGCCTTTGCTTAAGAATTATGCCAATTAACTGAAGCTTATATCTTTTAATGTTTTTATTGGAAGTACGTATTTTATTTTCACATCCTCAAAATATATATATAATACAACATAACAATTATATTACGAAATTTTGTTTCATTCGGCGCGTTCAGTGTGCAGTATGATGCTCCTCTACTTCATTTAAAAAATAGTCAAACAAATTTTATTCATTGAAGTTCAAGCATGTTATTCTCAAAAAATTGAACTTTCAATCCGTTGGTTTGCGATTAGAGTGTCATCCTATGTTTTGGGTGACCTATCTCACAATAAGAAAGTTAAACTAAATTATTCGCTATAAAATAATTTTAAAACTCCTGTGGAGTAACTTTAAGACTATTATTCATTAATGGTAAAAAGAATTAATTTTTTAAAGTTTAAAATTCAGTAGAATTTTGAGTTTTATAACCGTAATTTCTAAATTCCTGTTATTTAAAAAAGTAACTTGATACAGCATGGTAATTTAGAATAAGTAAATATGGGAACTCGTTACAAAATTAATAAAAAGTTCTGAAATTATTACGTTTGTTCTTTAAAATAATATTTTAGGAACAAGCATATTATCTTAGTTTTTTAATTGATATTTACTCTAAAGTTCTGAAATTAGTTTAATCTTTTAATTTTCTTAAATATTTTATCAGACATTCATGTGGAATAAGTTTGTTGATAATAGTTCAAAATGTATGCATTCCTTAAATGTAAACTTCCGTACCAATAAAAGTTAATAATTCATTTCATGCCTGTAATTCCACTTATTGTTATTTGTTCTAGACTACATTCCCTTTGCAAAACTCATAAAGCTGAACTTCTGTTTCATTCCATTGTTTTGTCCTTCAAGAACTGTTTCAGAAGTGCTGGACAAATAATTATGTACAAGGATTTTTATTTATTCGCCATAATTCTTCCACTCGAAAAGATTCGTTTGAATTTGCCTGTAAATCCAAGAATAATTAAATATTCAATTGTTTTGTTTTTGAAATATGGCTTCAAGAATGTCAATGCTTAAAAATTGTAATTAATGACTTAATTTCCCTCGACAAAATTTCTTTGAAAAGAAATATTTTCCATGTCCATTGCTATCTACCAAGGGAAGGGTCAAACATTAAAAACTAATGCTTTTCTGTTATAGCTTTCATATGAAATCAAAATAAGAAGGTTAACGAAAGAGGATACATAAAAATTTTACTGTTCTTCGACAGAATTATGAATGGCTTGTGCAACCTGTTGCCAACAATGTGAAAGTCCTAGTATGCCTGTAGAAGTGGTTATTCTGTTGGTGGTTCAAATGCAACTGGGTATAGCCTGAAGAATCTCTGAAACTATCTAGAAACGCAAGTCACGGAGTGGTTCCATCCACTTAGATAGCAAGCTATGGTCAAGAGGGTGTGTTGCATAGTATAGCACTTTACTGTCCATCGAGAGAAAAAATCAGCCACAGATTGCGCTACAAACTATGCGACATGATGGGAAGATTTTGCAGAACATGTCTCTTCTTCTTTCGCAACGCTGATTATAGATAAAACTCCAAAAATGATCAGATGACGCATATTGACAGTCTATTCTTGAGAAACGGTATTACAGTTTGTTAACTCTGTTACAGTCATACATGAGATTTACCATGCATAATCTTCACATTGATGGAGTTCTGATCAACTTTTGATTTTTTTCGATGACCCATTAAAGCTTTTATTCGACTGGCTTTTCAATTTTAATCACACTATATGACTCATGTCTCATCCAGCCTAATGATACGGTGTAAGAATCTCCTATGCGCTGTTAGCGCCTTACGTCGGGTTGAGCAGCATCTTAGCACAAATAGTTTTACATTTATGACAATTCCACTGTTGCTATTTTAAATATATTGAAGCTATACAAGTTTCGGGTGCCAGCTCACGAGAAAATCTACTCTTCTTTACTAGGCATATGAACGTAGCATTGGAAGAAAAATACATTTTGATTTAGGTTACATATCGAATAAATATGAAATGTAAGTAAGAAGCACTGCTCCTTTTATGGCGTATATGGAACAGTGTTGTCATTGACAAAGTTTCAACATGTGTATAATTCTGAATGCAATTAGTTCAGCAATTTTTACATTACTAGCATTGCGAATACAAAGTAGGAAATACTGGATTCACAATGATAGTTTTGTTGTCTTCATGTTCATGAATTGTGAAATGATTTCATTTTCCTTCATAGGAAAGATAATTTTAAAAACTAAATCACATTCTAAAATGATTCTGCCATTCGACTCGTTCTTGAAATTTGATATCTTCATTTCTTTCCTATTCTTGATATTTTAATAACGCGTAATGGAACCAAATTCACTAAAGTTTATTGAAAAACATTTTTCTTTTCATCTCACCTCTCATACCAAGCCTTACTATTGTATTATTCAGATATCAAAGATGATAGATTGGTGATGAACCACTCAAAGATAAGAAATGTATATATGAGGTCCTCTCCCAGATCACAATTTAAAGGTCGACACCAGACAGTCAAGCTGTTACTAGGTGGGAGAGAACATGCTTTGGCATTACAGAAGCCAAATGTTATTCAATAATGCCTCCTTGACATTTCTATGTAGTCTTAATTTTACTACAGTGTCAAGGGATTTTACCTGTCAAAGAAGCTTCTCTGTTTCAGGAGACTAATTCTACAGCTCCTTTGATATCGTGTTCAACTATAACCGTTTCCTGCTGTCCCTAGAGATTTATACGTCCGCTGAGGGTTAGGCGCACATTCCCATCGGTCACAAAGGCTGAAATTCTAGTTCTTGATACTTGAAGACTATTTTACAACGCCACGGATAGTGTGTATTTTGTTAAAACCCGTAAATGTGTAAATGAAAATCATCTCTCTTCTGATCCCACACAACATGCTTGCGAATTTGATTTTCCACGGGAAATGTTTAGTTGAGAATTTGTTTCTTCATTCTTGCATATTTGCCTTTATGGTTTTTCCTTTACCTTTCGTCTCTGTTGTTGTTACAAACACCGTCATTAATTCTTTCAACTAGCAAGTTCTCTCTCTCTATATATATATATATATAAGTAAGATAAAAAATATGTAAATCAAAATTGCAATTTAAACTAACGGTAATCCTTTAATTCTGCCTCTCTATTCTAAAAATCGTAATAACTTCCCCGGATTGCATCAGATCTAGATTGCATGACCTGCGCAACGTTGGTGACGTGACTCTGAGAACTGAAATCTTTCAAACTTAAACAAAAGCCTTTCCCTTAACAGACTGCCATACTGGATAAATGCGCAGTGCAATTCTGGATAAATTCGAACCTGTGCGGTGAAACTCCAATGGATTTCTAATCTCAGAAGTTGTGATAAAAACTCGTCGACTCAGCTGTGATAAAAACTATCGACTCAGTTGTGATAAAAAGTTGGAAAGAATTTTACAACGTATTGACGATGGTTCTCTGCATAACTTGGAGAGAGTTTACTCTAATTAGAATGATGATACTCGAAGGAGAGACTTGTGGACAGACGTAGCCAAACTGAACATAATCTTTATTGCTGGACATGAACTAATTATCAAGCCCATATTTCTCATGAGCGCTCTACGCATGCCACAGTTTTATATAGAGTATCAAATTTTAAATAACGACGTAGTTAGCAAAACGACAGTGCAAAGCAGAATGGAACAGCGTCCAAGTGGCAACAGAGCTCCAAGCTTACTGCGCATTTATCCAATGTAGCAGTCTGTTAAGGGAAAGGTTTTAGCTTAAGTTAGAAAGGTTTCAGTTCTCAGAGTTACGTCATCAGCGTTGCGCCCGCCATGCAGAATGGATTTATCTAGAAATGACGCAATTCAGAGACGTTATTATGGTTTTTAGAATAGAGAGGGAAAATTAAATGGTTACCCTTAGTTTAAATTGTAATTTTTATTTGCACAATTTTTATCTTACATATATAGAGATGGATAGATAGATAAATAGATTTTTGCACTATGTAAATTAAAAAAATATATTCTTTTTGCAAAATCTTTGGAACAAGATCTTATTTAATTACTAAAGAGATTGGGAATAAAAAAAACCATTAATTTTTGCTAAAATGTTGTTATAGCCATAGTAAACTAAAAGTTACACATTGCACTAATTTGAGTCCTCCAAATAGAGTCTAATAAAAAGACATTTGAAATGTCCTTTGTGTTGTGAATTATTTAAAGAATAAAAAATATCATATATAAGAAACTGGCATATTTATTAAATAACATTTATTATTATATCATATAATAATAAATGTTATTACGATTAACATTTATTTTGTCTGAAAATAAATTCAGTTTTTATTCATACTTATACAGGGTGTCCCATGAAGACCGCCGAAACTCTTCGCAGCCAGATGCCTTGCTTGAAATACATAAAAAGTGTTCAAAGAACTGTACTTGTACATAGTTTTTGAAATGAATGCGAAAGAAAAGTGTGACATCATATTCGGTGCACGAAAAAAACTTTACTGTAAACATGAACATCAGAATTTGCATATGTTTATACAGGAAGATGTTCAAAATGTGCACCACGCATTTCGAGACCTGCATATACTACAGCAGTGCGATCTTCACCAAAGTACAAGCAGCTTGAAGACGAGCAATAAGTCACTTTTTGTAGTAACTAGGTGGAAAATCCTGATCACTGCACTTTCTCAAGACACGAGGATGATCACATAGAATCCCCACAAACTGATTCTGATCTCTTGGCGTTCCAAAAGTTTCTATATAAAGCTAAACATCAGCATCCTAAGTTTAAAAAATTATGCAACGACTCTCTCTCTACGGTCTAAATCTTTGTCCTCATGCTGCATAAACTTAATGAACTTTTACATCCTGTGCATATGTTCAAACGGATTCCACTTATGAACTTTATAAACTGTAATAACCTTCTCCAGCGCACCATCTTAAGTCCCGTTTTTTAAAACACCGTTGGTTTCTTTGTCAAAATTATTTTCTGTATTCCCAATTTTTGCATTCCCAAATCCCTGAACTCTCAGATTCTTGTTCAGTCATTCTTGATTTTTGGTATTATTCTCAAACGATTTGACCCCGTGGACACTTATTTATATAAAGAAACTTTTAAAAATTTTAATCTGATGAGCTAAACTTTCGTAACCTGATAATCCGCCATTTCTTTTTTAATGGAAGTATGTGTCTGCATTTAACTGTTCAAGATATATTTAGTCATCCGTGAAACAATCTACAGAGTTTTAAAGCTCAATTTCAATATACATTAAACTCAAATTAACCAATCAAAATATCGTATCCTCAATTTTCTTAACTTTTTGTTCAATAAATTAAGTTCCTTTGCCATCTGAATTGAAGAAAGATAAGTAATTTTCTTTGAAACTAGACATTGACATTCTTAGTTTTTTTTTTTTGAGTTCTTTCCTCGTCAGTTTGATAGCTAGTTTTCGGAAATGTTTACAGATGAATGGAACAAAGAAAAAATAGCAATAAAATTCGGAATGATGAAGACTTTACGCCAAGAGATTTGGAATGGGAGCTGATAATGTCAATCTCACGTCAGCAAACCTCTAAAACTAATCCAATTTGATAAATATCGCGGCTATAAAATTTCCGAGGCTGCGAATAACATTCCAAGGAAATAAAAGTTCACTCAACAATGAATGCCTATGACTTGTTACATAGAATTTATTGAAAAAAGAAGCTAAATCAGAATGGCAGCTAGAAATTACTTTTTGGGTGAGACATTCATCTTGTGTTTATTATTTTTATTTCATAAATTCAATTTCAATCTTTTTTTAATGTGACAAACAAAGATAGATATGTACATTTCGCTTTCTATTCAAGATATTTTACAAACTTTTAAATTTCATTATTTTATACATTTATTCATGTGTATTGTACATCCATAAAGTGTAAGGACTATTTCTGTAGCTAACTCTACGGAACTTTACTTTTCACCAAATCATCGCGGCTTTCTTTTCTTGAGACATACGATGTTACAAAATTATGGGGAAAACTTTTATGTAGACTTGGCTCTTAATTAGTTTTATTATTAAAATGAATTTAATATTTTCTCTTATACATTCGAAGATTGAATAATAAAAACAATAACATATTTATACTATCATGAAGCAGTTTACTGCAAAGGAAAATATATCTGTCCATGATAGTCCCCCATAATCAATCTGATACGCGAACTGAATTGGCTTCATTGAAACATTTTCTGTTACCCTGAAATCAAATTTATCGTTAAAGGGTACTATTCTGGTATCATTTCAGGACAGTAGAGGAATTAAAGAATATTGCAAAGATACAAGAATATTTCTACAAGGATCCCCGGAAGCTATGTGAATGCACTTAGAAATGCATACGTATACAAAGAATCTATACAGTTTTCGTCAGAAAAATATATATGCACTTTAACAGATGCTATCTGCACATAGTTTCGAAGCGGTGAAGTGAATTATCGTTGCAGTATATAATATAGAGCTGCTCCACATGTCGCTTACTCTCATGACTGTAACATGTGACATATGATGTATGATAGCGAATCAAAATGGCTTTACCTTGAAAGACG
>KK113897.1:405470-419415 GCA_000611955.2 Stegodyphus mimosarum
GTAGCGCGGGAAATCGGATATGTTAGAAGTCCTTAACTGCAGTAATGTGCAATCATCCTCGAAAACACATTGTCCAATATTGTTGAAGCAACATCTGCAGTTGTACTATGTGTCTCGTCGCTAATGGCTGTCACTTTCACACTTTGAGCACTTTAAATAAACTGTACAGGTGCAGATGTAGGGACAGTGTAGAAACTTCATACCCGCCTCGCGCTCTCGAATGTGAAGGTTGCTCAGAATTATGTCTGAGAATTCGGCAAGTCTATTATTTCCATTATCTAGCTCTGTTATGAACTTTCTGCACCGGAATTATCCCCACTTCGCATCTCACGCATCTATGTTTTTTACCAAATGTTATGTACAACTCCTAAAGTGTTCTACTAAGGATAAGACTAGCAAGCTTAGAAGCCTTAATAATTGGTTCACATGATTCTGCATTAAACTTAACCTAACCGATGATATGTATGATTTTACTAACCTACAATTAAGTTCGGTACTATCATGCAATAAAGAATTTTCTTTCATTAAACTCTCAATATATATTTTACAGATCATGTATATGAAGCTAAACAATGATAAATTTCGCTCACAATACCTTAGTATTTTCCAATTTCATGCACCGCAAATAGTATATTCATAAGACAGGTAACAGACAATATAAACCAGGCTTTACATGGACGTCAAATTATCGTTCATCACTGTCGGAGTGGTAACCAGTTATCGCTCTCTACATAGCGGATAGGGTAGGACAGACAAGCAAGGAAAGGCATCCTCCATAGTAGGAAGGGCCAAGGCTAAACAAAAGAAGAATCCGCCTGGGAGAGACAAGCAAACCATCAAACAAGACAACCATTTTAAGCTAACCACGGCCATATAACCGCCACATTTAACCACAGGAACAAAGAAAAAAAATACAAGCAATCGAACTATATCTAAAAGCCTGAGCTATGTTCATCAAGGCACGCGTGGTAATGAAGCATCGTCAACCATCCCTTTCACGGGGATGGCAAATTGGCAAAGTTTCTTCTGCGAAATTTCGATATTTCATGGATTTAGTTCTAATTTTTCAAAGACGGATTCTCTGTAATTTTCTATATATATTATATATCTCAGATTATGGAACAGCTGTATCATAAAACTGTTCGATATATTGCAGTTTCGAATTTTGCGCTGTTGCAACATAAAATTTATAAGCAATGCTTCTTCAAATGTTAAATGTTTAAAATAGTGCTACATGCAATTCCTTAAGTATGAAGCCTGCATAACTGTATATGATGGGATTTTACCTTTTGTATTAATGAATTGAATTTCATTTTATTTTAAATTTTTTGTATTTTTATACTTTATTTTGTATTTTGATTGATTTTCATTGCTCTTCACTTAATTAATGCGTAAGAATGGATTTTAAAGTTCATTATTAAATACAAATCTAGATAAAACTAGTAAAAAACATTCACAATATAAATTTCACTATATAAAGTTTGACTTGCTTTAGTAGCAAAATCTAGAATCAAACTCCTAACAGGCGTTTAACGAATTATCGCTGTCCCTAAAGTAACAAGAGTCTTGAAAATGTTTAAACAATCTTTTTATTAAAACGTGGAACTTGAATATAAACGCATGTCTCGTCTTTACGTAATCAAGCCATCATTTGTCGAGATGCAACTTCAAATAACAGACAAAAAAAATCAAAAATCTTAAATTCTAAGTTGACTCTGAACTTCTCACCCGCGTAACAATTAAATGACCAAACCAATAACGTGAAGCCGAAGAACTATGTCATCAGAGCTGGCGAAACTTACTAACATGACCTGGAGAGGAAGAAACACGAACTGATTTTTATTCTGGTGTGGAAACGGAAAGGAGAAGTTATAGTAAAGGTCTAAATCATAATAACGGATTAATAAAAATTGTAAATAACCCTAGAACTATTATACGTCTGTCACAATTGCTATTATCATAAGTCGTAAATGTCATAGCAGTGTACATGCCTAATAAAGCTCTTGATGACTTGCGTCTAAATTCTAGGCAGTCAGGAGAAAGAACTTCCCGAATACTTGATGCCACAAAACTGTTTGGCAAACTCTTAATCCAGCAGTATATGATAAAACTCGTTTTGTGTGAAATTTAAATCATCTGGTACCTCACAAGCACGACAGTCGTAAACCCTCTTTTTTTTCTGCACCAGCGCAACAAAGCCTAATAAAACTGGTATTCGTATAAAGTTAATTTACTAGCGACTGATAATTATTAATCGGATTACATAAAGAAAAGTTTTTATTTAATAATAAAAGATTAAAGTTGGAGAAGCGGAGGAAACGATTGGTATTCAAAGAGGCTCTTACTATCATGATATGACGTGTGTACCCTCATTATCTTTATTGAATGAATTAACTGACTTAAAATAATACGTATCTTTAAGAGCAGTAACTGAGATTTTTTAACTGATTTCTGAAATCCTTAACTGGCACGTCATTTTAAAAGTACGGTTCCGATTCGCAAAGCCTTTTGTACTTTGTCTATTAAACTCTAACGCAAGCAAACTAAAACCGTAATGATCAAAATGGTACTCTCCTGAAAGATAAAACTAAATTCAGATATTATTCAATGGCAGATTTCAATAATTACATAACAGTACCTGTATAGAAAGACGTCGAGTAGGAAAATTCCGTGTTCGATTTCTGGTCTAATTTGATAGTTTCTTCTTTTCATAAATTTAATTACATTATTCGATATACTTTTTTCCAAAGTGCATGAAAAATGACTTATTGTTAAATATTTAACTATAAATTTTTAAGATAAAAATTAATTTAAGATAAAGATAATCTTTAAGCTAAATTTTTAAGACAAAACAATTTTAAGATAAATTTAAAAAAAATTTTTAAGATAAAGGGTAGGAAGTTAAGGGGACCTATGATACCTAGACTGCCGAAATGCAACTATTTCGAGATAAACGTTATTAGGATATAATTTTTCTCAGAACAAACTTATACACTCGATTATTTATCTAATTTAAAATACACAGATTGTAGATTATATAAAACGCCTAAAGTATGAATTAAATGCCTAATGTTTTCTTTAAACTTAAATTCACTTATCTTTGACGACTCTCACATGACTCTGTGATAGTTTGGTATGCTTTTCTTAAAAAATACTTCACTTAGCTTCTTCAAACGTTGCACGATGTTTAAAAGCGTACCATTTAAGAATAATAAGCAATACTCTACATTTTACTCAAAAAGAAAAATATTAAAAATAAATTAGTAAAATGTTTTGTCCTGCATAGCTTCAAAGAAATAGATAAGGTAAACAACTGTGGAAAATTTAAACCTTCCAGGGTGAATAGTTTTCAAGAAAAGTGAGCTGAACGTTAAAAAAAATGAAGAAACGTAAAAACACCTTTTAAACATTAAAAATTTATTTAAAAAATCATTTTATTATTCTACTATACCATAATAATCTTTAACTGACATTTCTATACCAGATTGTTTTTGGTTTATTAATTTATGTTTCATTCTAGCGGTTTTAGAAAGCTTTTGTAAGCGAGATGGGCCTCTCGAATTCTATCCTAACCTATTTAGTGCTTGTCTGCATTTTTAATTGAAGATTTTTTTTTTATTTCGAAACATGAATAAAATATATATTTTTGAAATCGTCAGTCTGCTTTTTTTAAACCCAAAATTGAAATTCTTTTGTCATATGTACTTTTAAACTATAAACTAAACTTTTATACTACATTTATGTCTTTATTTAATTATTTATCTCTTGACTCCGTTAAGTTGTTTTACTTTTTCTAACTTTTGGTGCATGTTGGCGGTATTGATTTTGGTTCTAATCTCAGTAGCATTTTTTTTGGTTAAATTCATGTGCAAAAGGTATTGGAGAACCACATTTTAATTTCAAATATTGAATTTAGCAAGTTACAATAATAAAACTTCGATCGTGATCATAAGATCGTGAGTGTTTACAGCCAACATTCACTTACGCATAGCCATCAGAATTTTGCCACTTCAAGGTTGAAAAAAATTCTTTTTTTAATCGATGCTGAATGTAAACTATAAAATTTGGGTAATGATACTGCAACTTCCAATAGTGTACTTAAAAAAGTCCTTGTAAATTGTAAAGTTCCTTTTAATCATTTTTTGGACAAAATGTAAGTTTAAATTCATTAGAAGGTTAAACCTATTACACATAAAACCTTTCATTGTAATGTTCTGCTTTTAATTTTTTCCTCTTAACATTCGTAAAACAACAATTTATCAATTACATTATAACATATAAGATATGCTAGGCGACAATTCCCTTACAAAAAATAAAAACTTGAAATAAATGCAAAGTGCAAATGCATGTGAATTATTCGCATACGTTTGCACTTTGTCATCTACCCGTTATAAGAATTGTGCTATTAGGAAATCTGGAAAGAAAAATTTAGGAGTAATTAATTTTATTAAACTAAAAATAATTTTAAAAATTGAAAATGGTAGACATTTCTGTAATCAGAGTACTAGAATTCAATGAATAGTAAATGCATATTGTTTTGTCCGTTTTGACAAATGCAATGGTTAACATAAAGTTCCTCATTATTTTTCATGCATGTAGTGTGTCAAATTAATTAACGCCATTCCATTTCAATTTTAATTATCTCTCCTTATTATCACCAAGATATGCAGGTTTAAATGAAAAAATATTAAAATTACATTTGGCATTAAATACGAGTGTTCATAGTATATGAAATTCACATCTGCAACATTAACAGAAGCAACAATTTCAATATTAAAAGAGGATGGGCAAAATTTTGAGCCTTACTATTATTACTGAGTATACGTTGTGCTCTCTCTTTAACTACACTGGTTATCATAAACTAATGAAAAATCACAAAAATAGCGATAACTCCCTCAAAAATAAGCCAAACCGTGTAAAATTTGAATATGTTGCCAAGTAACAGTAGCTGAGTAAAACTGCAATATGCAAATACGTGGCGCTGCACTCGGAATACATCATCTGCGAGGAGCATAAAAGTCCATGTTTGAGAGCAAGCCCACATATTCCACTATAGTAACATCAGAAATCTGAGATAGCAAATTCGTAACAATGACACCTCCAGGCATCATTTACCTGCAGAACTTCGATGGAGAGCCATTGGGAGACTAGAGGCAGGACAAACAGAACAGACAGAAGTCAAATAGAAGTAGCCAGATGGCTAAATGAGTGTCCTTCTGTGATTCATAAACTTTAGAGGCAATTTCAAACCACATATTTGAATCTAGGAGGTCCAGCCAAGGACGACCAACTGCTACGAAGACTGCCGATGACCGGTATTTGACATTATGTGCACGCATGGATAGAACCGCTAATCCGAATCTTCTTTGATCCTCCCTTGCTGCAGTCACCAAAAGGTTGGTGTCAGCGTCAACTGTGCGTAGAAGGCTTCACGAAGATGGTCCGTATGCGAGGCGACCAGCCATTTACGTGCCGCTCACGTCACGCCATAGGAGGGACCGTTTGTAATGGGCACTACAACACGTCCACTGGACGCCTGATCAATGGAGGGGCGTTTTCTTTACGGATGAGTCCAGGCTTAGTCTAGAAAGCAATGGTAGGCGTTATTTGATATGGAGAGAACCTGGAAACAGTTATCATCCGTCAAACATCCGTGCAAGAGATGCATACGAAAGAGGCAGTGTCTGTGTTTGGGGTGGCATCTCTTTGGGTGGACCTACAGACCTCCATATCTTTCCAAGGGGAACCGTGAATGCTCAGGTTTATAGAGATAACATCATTGATGCTTATGAGCGCCCATATGCCGAGGCAATAGGTGATGCTTTTCTGTTACAGGACGACAACGCAAGACCACACAGGGCTCGCATTGTAGATGATTCTCTTCAACAGGAAATAATTATGCGCATGGAGTGGCCAGCTCGATCTCTGGACTTGAATCCTATCGAGCACGTTTGGGATGCATTAGGGAAACGTCTAGCTGCTCTCAATCCACCCCTTCAGACCCTTGCCGCGCTTGCAACTGCTTTGCAAGAGAAATGCTCTCGCTTCCTATGGAACTGATAAACTGCATAACTGAAAGCATCACACATCGCTGTATGTGCTGTATTGCTTCTAGAAGCGATCATATACCATATTGAAGGTACTTTTCTTATAGCAAACTGACATCTTCGATTTGTTCATTTTATACATGTGCTAATTTCTATACTACCATAATTTTCTGATAGTTTCTTTTTATGTAATTTGATACCTTATTATGTGCTATATATCGTGGGTAAGTTTCATAAAATTCTACATGTAACGTTTTCAGTAATCGTGATTTTTGTGATTTTTTCCTTAATTTATGATAACCAGTGTATTACATTGACTAACACGGTTTTAATTAGAATGACAATATCTTGATATTAATTAATCGTGTTAAAGAAAATATACATTTCTACAATATTAATGAACATGGCGTTACATGTAACTAAATCTTTCATCTAGTAATTAAATGTCTTTAATGGAGTAAAAAGGTTCAGTATTTAACCATGAGTAAATTTCTCTAGAGTAAATGGCAATATCACCAGTTTAAAGAGAGGTTATTTTGCGACAACTAACTTTCTTGGTTTTAAGATCACACTCAAAAATCTTACTTGTTAATAGAGCCTCTGTAAAGTAGTAAATCATTCAGATTTAGGATAAAATTTTTAAAACTATCGCTTTCCATTATTTTGATAAATACCATATTTGAAGTGATTAAAATCTTCCTCATATATTAATAAATACAATCTGCAAATTTTCTATCGATACTATTGGACACAGGTTTGAAATATTTCTTTAAGTGTCGTCTACATTTAAAGTGACAGTACACCTTTAACAGAGAGAAAATACGAAATATTTACCATATACTACACAAATTTAAAAACCTAATTATTGTGCCTAGTTTCACAATGTTTTCAGGGTTATTGGATGGGACATTGATACACCTGAAACAAAATATCTAGTGGATTTGAAATAAACTTTAACAATTTAAAAAATACTTTTCTAATATTTTAAGTCTTGAATTACGCTGCTTCCTTGCGCGCATGATAACTTGTATAAATTCACCATAATCTGCAGAACGTTAATGCCAAATTAAACTTATTGATCTGATTATTCATCTGAAGTAAAATCTTTTAATTAGTTCAACTTTTAAAAACATTATTAAATATTCATTTTTAAAAATTCATTTTGTGCTAATTTTTTACGTGCAATTTTACTGAAAAACATTTTTAACGTATTTTTATAATCAGAGTCTATTTTAGTTACTGTGTTGATATTTATTTGTGCTGTAAATTTTGATGCTCTATCTTAAGCGGTTTCATAGATATCCTGCGCGAAAATCTGAAAAGCAAAGTTTTGAGAAAAAGCTCTTTAAAGTTAATGATGAAAATCTGAAAACTTTAAAAGTGCAGTTTTCGCAATTTTGTAGTCATCATTACTTTTCACCACTTAAATTTTTAGAACTCATGACAGAATGAACGATATGCTTAATTCTTTTCTTGTTAAAAGCATTTAAAATGTTATTTCGGCTTTGTTTATTAAATTATTACAACTTTTATAAACTATTTAAATTTCTAAAGCGTCATAAAATATGTAAAACGGTTCTACAGAATAATTAAAATCTCTAAACAAAAAACATTACAATTAGAATTAAATCCAAATAAATTATGTAGAAACATCAATTAGCCTTATAACAAGATGATGAGTCTGCGTTTAGTATCATAAAGTTGCAAATTAACTTTTTGGAAAATTAGAAACTATTCTGCAGTATAATTTCTTACTACTCTTAAAAAGACATAAGAACTCACGTACAATATTTTTTTCTTTTATAAAAGAGAAAAATTCACTGATCGACTCCTGCTTTTAGACTGGATTTTCAAAGGGTGTTCACACACTTTTAGAACAATTTCGATAAAGAATTTAAAAACAGAAAATATTTTACAATAAAAATTTCTAAAACCAATATATCATTTGAATAGATGCAATTTTAAAATTTTATTTATCTTCCAAAATGTCTCCTGTAAACAAGCTATAGACTGAAGGATACGTATTCGCGCGCTTTCTGAAGAGAAACAGTCTTAATCCGTAATTCAAAAAACGCTGTAAAATGCATGGTATTAAAATTTCTAACTTAAAAATAAGCAATATTATTAATCGTAAAGGGGAAGAAACATCATTCCTTCTGCATTGAAAGAAGCCTTAAAACGAACTCCCGAAAAAGGTACGTACTGTTTCTAAAATTAAATCATTTTCAACACGAGAATCTAGCCGACTCTAAAATCAATTACAAAGTTTTAAAATACAACTGTAGCAACAACAAATGTATAAGAAACCAAGATTTCCATCTTAAAAAGCTAAAAACCGTAATGCTCACTAGCTTTTACCACGGCATGTAGCCTAACGCAGAGCAATTTTTAGAATCCTGTATGAAAGGTATTTAGCGGCAAATACATGGAATTACATTACAACCCTCGATGAAGCATGGGTTTATCGAAATGACTGCAATAAAAGCGTCTATTTATGCTCGAAAACGAAGATACAATAATGTACAAACCTGGTCACCGCAAAAGAAAGTTTCAGAAAGGGGCTTACGATTGTCTCAGGATTCTCTTAGAATGGAAAACTCAGGTAAGAGAAATAGAAAAAAATGTTAATGTCAACTCAACATACTGTCCGGAGAAAGCTTGATGTCTGATATTTATAAAATTACATTTCTTTATACCAATGACTTTCAAAAAGTGAAACTCCATCCAGATAAATCAAAAAGTCTTGCTTCAAGAAATCCATTGCATTTTTTGAAAAAATGAAGACTGATACAGGTGTTGCATATACAAATTTTCAACGTTTTCCTGAAACGTTCTCTGACGTTTCACCCATAAACTATTGTGCTTTTGGTCACGGGGAAATATCTCTCTCTAAGCGCAAACCCACCATAATTCATGAACTCTGGAAAACAGTAGAAGAGAAATGGAAATCAGTACTTCTGGAAATTTTATGAAAACACTTCTATCACGGAAACCACTATGCAGACTCATAGTCAAGAAAAAACGCTCTCAGATTGAACATTTAAAAAAATACTCTTTACGTTAAACGAACACCCTTTGTATACAAATAACTTGTGTTAAACACCCATTAACTTATTAACACTCATTAAAAGGCCCCAAACACGTTCTAGAAATGTTTGAACATCCTATGCATTAGATAATAACAAAACTCATTAAGGATAACGTCTAGAGAAAAGGTGGCTAATGGGAGGACTTTCTTAATGGAAACTAGTTCTTGTTTTCACGTTACACATATGTAGAATCATTAAAATACCCTTTCAGAGGTATGAATCGAAGTGTCCCTTTTAAATTAATATCTAATTAGTACTTAATATATGCACAATGTACTCCATTAACAATCCAGCAACTGAAATGGTTTCTATCAATATTGTGTAATGGATAAATGTTATTTAATATCTAACAATGCCCAGTAAATATAGTGTTACAAATTTTGTATTTAGTTAGATATTTTTAATAGAATTATAATTAAAATTGTTGCATTTCCTCGTGCAATGCAACGCGAGACAAATTTTAAGAGAAACCTACGTCGGAAAGGTAAAAATACATGAGAACGTGCATTTAACATTAAGGAAATGGTTATCTCGGTAACTTTTATCAAGAATTGCATTAAAAATTGAATAAATGTAATTGACCGCTATGTAAGCTGTTACCGTAATTCTATCCTCTTATTGCTTTCCAGTAATTTCTAGACGCACAGAAAGTACAAGAAATATCTCGCGACTGAAAATCGAGTGTTGAAATCTATAAAAGGCCGGAGAAGGAGTGTTTTAGTCAGCTGTTTAGTTAGCTGTTGTTGTTATTGTTTCGAGTTAAGCGTAAAATCGGGTTAGATTTCTCTTCAGATACGCTTTGGAGAGTTGCGTTTTAATGTTTTTAGTAGTTTGAAGTATAACTACTGATTATACTGCGTGATATTGTGAACACTTGTACGAATATCTCTGAGGAAAATTCCAGTGTTCTAATATATTTCTTCTGATAAGAATAAATTTTACTAACCTGTTATCGAACTTTTGCATTCAATCTATTACGAACCCGTACGCACGCAACAATAGCTTATTCGATGTGACAGTTGCTCTAGCTAACTTCAGTACCGTAACAAACAAATAAGAAACAAAATTTTTAAAAAAATTGAAAAATTTTGGATTTTAACTGTCGATCAAAAGGACTGTTTTATATTAGTTTAATATAGTGCATCAGTAAATATTATAGATTGAGAAGGGCCAGGTAAAAAGAGAAACATTTTACGAGATAGTAATATAGTTCATAACATACTTCTATAAAAATATTTAATGTTTTTAGTGAGGTATATCAAGAATTAAATGCATTTTTATTTAAATCAACCATATTAAAATACATAAATAATATTCTTAAGAACTATGCGTATTGCTTTTAAACAGCTTAATTTGTCAACTAATAACAGACATTTTAAATTCTGACAGTAAAATATATTACTTTTTGTCTTATTTTACGGCAACAGACTCGAATGAAAAGCGAAACAACGCATCTACTGTCGACGACATTTAAATCAGCGTAAAACTGTGTTTCGAGTCTAATAGCCCTTTTGAGTCAAAAATAATTTTGAAAGGAATTTCTTTTCTCCGAGATTCTAATATAAATATTCTTTAAGAATCTTTTCCTTTAAATATTTCCTCTAGCATAAGAAATATTTTTTAATTTAAATGCTGTTGCTCTTTATCTGACAGTGTTTCTGAGAATCCCGTATTTGAAGAAATGAATTTCAGATATCGACATTTTGTGCATTCCAAAGTAAAAACACCTAAGCCTTTCTTCTAGGAGAGCTCTACTTTTGAAATAAGCTGAGTTTCATTTCATTGTTCAACATTTTCGTTCAGTTGCTTGATCAGAATTCGATGCTGTTTCTCAGAAAATGAACAGCTTGTTACTAAATTACATCACAGGTACCCGGGGCGATAGAGAAAAGTCGTGGAATGGAGTTTGAAGGAAGGAGTTTTCCTGAGAAACGGGTGCTCTTATCGAAGGAATTGTTTCAGAAAACCTTGGAGGAATATATGTGAGTTCATCTACATATTTATAGGTCTGATACGAACAATAAAAGAATTCTTTATTTCAAGCCTTTGTTTTTATTAAAATAATTACTAACCGAAGGGCAATTTCATCGAAGAAAGTGTTGCGTCAGCAAACTTTTCAAGCCGAAAGCCCCATTAAGCTAAATACACTCTTCAGTCCCTGCCAGTTCTAAAGTAACAGGAAAAGATCTAAAACATTTATCTTTTACAGTTCCGTAAATATATATATATATATATATGTTTTTAAACAGTAAATTATTGATATCTAAATATTTGGGATCAAATATTATTTATTTTTATACATTTGACATTTTTTCCATTTTAGTACTTTCGCACTTTACCTAAAATTAAGTGCTTTACCTAACATTACTTTACCTAATTACGTACCAGGCAAACTTTACCTAATGCATATTACTAAATTATTTGATGTAATATAATGTGCTTGTAATTAGTGATTTTATCTTAACAGTATCTAAAGAAGGTCCAGGAGATCTGTAGAATATTTACAAAATCGGCCTAAAAGTGTAATATACATCTGAAAAAAAATTATGAACCTTCAGAATACATTGAATTTCAAAACTTTTAATTGTTAGATTATGAGCTAACCAATATTTCGAACTGATAGAATTAAATTCGAAAATCTGAAACATTTATTTCAGATAATATTCTGTTTTCATATTCACTCTTAAACACATGTTATTAGCCCAAAGGTTACTAAAGAAATATTATTTAGCCCAAAGGTTACTAAACAAATATTATTAGCGCAAAGGGACAATTTGCCAAGAAAGGTTATTAATTTCATTTTGGCATTTTGCATTGGTTCACTATAAACGACATTTCACTTTTCGAATTGTTGCCAAAAAACATTTGAGCCATGTATTATATTTAAGGAAATTTAGAATTGAACTATCTGCATGAATGTATGCATGATTCTCGCACTGTGAATAAACAACGGTACCTAGAGACATTAAATTTTTAATAACGTAGTCCTACATTCGAATATGGGCATCTGAAAGCCCACATTTAGAATTTGGAATTTGTTTTATTATCTATTTCATATCTTCAAAATGTTTAACGAATTTTTGATTAACAGACTCAACGATTTCAAAGCAAGCAATAGAAACACTGTACGAAAAAAACATTTTTATCTCCAGCGCTCCAGATTATGTATCGGAAATTCTAAAGCCATGGTCTTTTTAAAATATTTTGTGATATTGCTGTTGAATTGAATTTTATGGTTTAAGTACGAAGAACATGATATTTAATAAGTAACACACAAAACGTTAAAATTCGCCCCTTTGGGCATAATATAAAATTTTAAAAGCTTTAATTTTTTTCTTTTGTTTCCTTTCTGCTTCACCACCAAGCTTATTCATTCCAGAATTCAAATAGATTTGAGTGTTAAGCAGATTTTACTACAAAACGGTAAGAATTACAAGTAGGTGTATATGAGTTTTGGCCAGTCGTCCGCTGCTGTCCTGTTGAATAAAATATTGGCCACTCTAACATTGGTCTTTACTAGGATATTGTAGAGAATTTCTGTCGTGCTCTAGGCAAAGCTTGTAGTTTCTACCAGGTAAGATTAAAATTGCGCAACTTATAGAAATTGTAGAAAAAAAAAGAGGGGGAACATTTTTATATCTCCCGTTCTACTAGACCGATTGACGAAATTCAACTTGCGTTTTTCATGTCTCGAAAGCACGATTTAGGATATATATTAGATTTATATATAGCAGTGTTCTAAAATAGGTATTTTGACACAAAATCGAACTTTTTCTGAACTGACGTGCCAATTTTTTTTCCATGTTTCGATTCTGAGACTCAAATTATGCCAAACGGCCACATTTTGTAAATATCGCATAAGTAGTTTTTAAAAGATTAGCTCTTAAAATTTTAGCTCTTCAGTATTAACTGAATTTGATATATATTTATTAATATCTTTTTTTTGTATTAAACTTACTGGTTTCCTTGTTTTAGAATTCGAAATTTAGTCTTAATCCAAATATAATTCACATATTTTCTATGATTTATTTTTTAAATTTGTAGATTTAAATAATTTTTATAAATTTTTAGAAAACATTTTTGTTTTATAACCTATAAAATTTTTAATATCATCTTAAAGCAGATGTATTTCTAGGCACATTTGCAAACGATTAGAGTTCTTATTCAAACTTTTTGAGATATACTCGAATTTACACGCTGGCGCGTTTTGAAATTTGAATATTCGTTATAAGCGATAATATCGCCAAATGTGCTTTACAAACTTTGTTAAAATGATTCGAAAGTAATGAACGCGGGTTTCTTCCTCTCGTATACAATAAAAAAAGAAAAGGAAAATAGGTTACTATAAATTAAGCAGTTCGCGAATTATACTTGGCGCAAACTGAAAAAAATGCTCCAAGATAAATTTTTAAATTTCTCCGTAAATTTCGCACCAAATATTATAAAAATTTAATATTTACACATAATTTGAGTAGTAGAATCGAAATCTGGAAAAAGATCGGCATGTCATTTCAGAAAAAGTGCGATTTTTTGTGAAAACGCCTATATTGAACAACGCTATATATAAATTTAATACATATCCTAAGTTGCGACATGAAAAACGTAATTTGAATTTCGCAATCGTCCCAGTAGAACGGGAGATATTGAACTGTCCTTTTTTTTTCTTTTTCCCGCACTATACATTTATGTTTGTGAATATTTGAATTTAATCGCTCACAAGTATTGAGGTAGAATCAATTTAAAGTGTTTTAGTTCTGTTTCAATTGTATTCTGTGTATGGAATACATAATCACTCACTGCTGTTCAAAA
>KK113897.1:419439-440129 GCA_000611955.2 Stegodyphus mimosarum
GAAAAATATGTATAACCGGCTAGCGCCATCCTTTTGCTATAAACGCATTCCATTATTCTCAAACATATTATTCCAATAATTATCCGTATTTCTTACTTTTAATTAAAAATTATTTACATTCCTAACTACATTTTACTGCATTTCGGTTACCACAATCCTCGTGCACTCTCTGTCGCCATTAAACGTATCCTTGCCTCTATACAGATTAAAAGTCTAAAATAAACCTTCATATTTAAAGGGAGTAAAAGAGGTTTTTACCTTTGTTCTTCCATTAAACTCATGACCCAGTTGAATACAGTCCAATGCATATATTTCTGTTCAATATTCAAAATAAAATCTTTTGTTGGACAAGATGAAAAGCTATTTACTTTTCCAGTGCATGCTGAAACAAATTCTTTCTCTTTCATTGAAAAATTAAAAATACACCTTCAGCAAAGTTATCTGGTGCTAATATAGTTTGTCTTTATGTTTCAATACTTTGCAGAAAACCTAACAGTTTATTTAATTTGATTTTGATTGAAATTTTTAAATGTCCATAATCTTTCGATACTGTGTTAAACTGCAACAACCATTTTCATTAATCTCTACTTTTCGGAATATTTAGTTGAAGTAAATTCAACAACTTTTCACTTTTTTAAAACCTTTTACGATAAACCTTTGTTAGAGACATTAATCTATTAAACTAATAGAATTTTCTACGAAATAATTTGAAACACGTTTATTCTTTCAAAATAAAAGCTGTTTATAAATATAATGCAATATCTGAGCTTATTTTAAATGTATCACAAAAGAGAATTTTTATTTGACAACACAGTGATCACAAAAATGTTACTGTTTCACTGTTTTGAAATTAATTATAATGACTGTATGGGTTTTGAAAGAACAGCAGTATTTTTTGCAACCTTTAGCAACACTGAAGCAGAAAGTGTCTGAAATACGGGTGTGATTCCTTTCAAAAAAGGAAAAAAAAATTCTGAAATGTTTCAGATTTTAACGGTGGCCCAAAAGGATTTGTTAAGGTTTATTACGATCTTGCTGAGCTCACAGTCTAACTGTTTGCTGTTACCCTCCCTCCTACTAACCTATTATTTTGTCTTTTTAGCTTTATTATTAAGCATAATTTTAGTCGCACTTAACGCCATATACAATTCAACAGCAGCGTAACAGTATACGTTCAAAATTCTCGATGCCGCGTTAGTGTTGGCATACATTTTTTTTCAGTTTTTCCTCAGTTCATCACGCCAACGTTCAGTTTTCTAACTAAGATGGCTTTGCAAACTTTATTTGTCCTTTTATTATTAATGTTTTATGTGCTTACTTTATTTATTAAATATCCCGTTCTTAGCGCTTACGCCACATAAAATTCGATTCAACAACAGAATCCAAATATTTCAAACAGCATATCTTAAGAATTTTTGATAGAATCTTGTGAGCTGGAAATAAAAATGTTTTTTTCCCTATAGTGCTGCGACTGTTCGGTTTGAAATCGTTGAATTTTTTAAACGAAAAATCATTCAGATTTTACAAAATATGAAATAGACAATAAAACAAAACCAAAATTCAAACGTCGAGCTTCTAGATGCCCATGCTCGGGTGGAGGACTATGGTACTCAAAATGTGATGGTTCTAGGTACCGTTGTATGAGAATGCGAAAAACATTCAAAGTCTTCATTACTGCTTTAATTACTACATTCCTTTTTCTAACCATTCTACTGTTAAAATATACTGCTGAGTTTCTAAAACATGCACATAAAACGTGTTAGCAAAGCGTGTTAGTTCAAAAACTTGCTTTTTAAGATTTTCAAAATCAGGTGCATGGTGAGGAAAACAATGAGCATGATTTTGGTGACCTGCTTCAAGTTAATGCCTAATACTACCTATTCTACAATTTTAGGGAACATTCTTAGAGTACTAATAAAGAAATTTTGCATTTGTTTACTAATACTGTGTTTTCTATGACTTTTTTTACTCAGGTATCCTTTCTACAGGTTGTAAGGTCTACTTGTCTATCTTTTCTGTGAAATCTGGAGAGTAGTGACTGCACAGAAGAAGGGTTAAAATTACCCTTTATCACCCTCTTGAATTATTTACAATGCGTCAACTCGACGACAAGTCGCAGAACTACGCTACAGGGCTCAGACTATCCTGTTTCCTAACAGAGCTTTGATAAATTTTTTGGCAGCAAAGTAATAGCTGCTACGCCACGTTTAACCAGCAATAACTGTTAAGCCGAAGCTCATGCTACAGTACGCACAGAGTTTTCTTACACTCTCTAACTTTCCTTCTAGTAACTTGATACTTAAACCTTTTTTCCCACTGGTAGAATTTGCATTAATTCACGCGCGCTACCAAATTTAAATATCCCAGCACTGACAATTAGGGGAATGAAGGCTTATAAGAAAGGACTTCAAATTAAATTTAACTTGTTATTTAAAATAAATGTAAATCCCTACAAGGTATAAAATGCTTCCTTTTCTCAACACTATCCAAGATAGAGTTACGTCATTTGTGCGCTAATTTATAAAATGATGTTTTTTTTTTCTTTTTTTTTCGGCGGGGGGAGGAAGGTGAAGTTAAATTTCTGTGTTGCAGACAGAATCCCTTTCATACCATCTTAACTATTCATCCAGTAATACATTTGGCTAATGATTCAAATATGCGTTTAATTTAAAATCTCTACATTTTTCTTTTAAAACTTTATATTGCAAAGGCGTGTTAGTAATATTTGATACTTTACTAAAATTATAAATATCCTAGACTGATGGACGAATTATTTAAATAATTTATTTTATGAATGAAAAACGAAGCTGAATCTTGTTTTTGCAAAAAATATTAAAATACAGATCCAATGTTTGTAAAAAATATGACAAACATTTAATTATTATCAGAGTCATTTTCTGAAATATTTCCACCCCAAGTTGCGGTAGTGAAATCATAAAAGTGTGTGCTGTCATCATTTGATGACGTCTTCGGGTTCCAATAAAATTCTATCCTAACATTCGTATAAAATTACTTCTAGCCATCCACGTCATATTCCCTAGACATGAATTACGTATACCTTAAAAACTTGACGAACAGCGCACTCAATTAATAAATCGTCATTGACATTTTAGTGACATTAAAAGCCACGAGACCTTCCTTAGATACAACTAAACAAATGACATTTTTCCTAACCCTTAATGATGGCAGTCAAAATATCTGAGCGACCTTTCAAGAATTTTGAAAAATTTTACATATATCGATAAAAATATAATGTTCCCCATTAAATCACACGTCGGAATTCCACAACTTATCACCGCTCTTTACATTTCCTGTCACCGAGAGCTAAGCTTTTATATTTTCCATATTTACTTCCCAAAAGAAATTCATCCTCTAAACAAGGAATAATGAAATCCGCAATTATACAGGACGTTCATAATTTGTTCATCGTATAAAGATATGTGTTAAATAATACACAATAAGAGATATGGAAAAAAGTCTGACTAAATTTTATTTAGCACTTCAAAGAATTTTATATTAATGCATTTCAACATCAGCACAATTAGTTGCTCAGATCTGTTCGCGATTTCTCTCTAGACGATATTAAACATTTGTGGAGTGACGGCAGTTGTTTGTGTGGTGATTAGATTTTTTAGTTCTTCGATGCTGCGAGTCTCTGAAGTATTAAGTTGGTTCTTCAAATAGTCCCAGAAAAAAACAGTTGAGTGGTGCGATGTACGGAGAACGAGCTGGCCATGAAATTGGTCCATCTGTACCAATCGAACGATCTGGAAATGTTTCATCAAGGAACTCATGCACATGTGTATTCCAGTAACAGAGGGTCACACCTTGTTGGGAAAACTGGCTGCAGAAAAGTTCTTACGAATGACCCGATCATTAGGATTGATATGTTGACAAATCTGCAACTTGTATGCATTCAGTTTCAACCGTTCATGAACAACGTTATGAACCATCGACCTCTGAATTCCTGCTTGGAGGCTGGCATGACGAATGGATTTACTGGAACTAAGCGTAAACACATCTGGAATACTGGAAATAGTTCCGTCACTAACACGTGGTCTCCCTTCACCTTTCTTTATCCAAATTATGTGCAGTCTCTCGAAAATATTTTAACCATTTTTAAGTTGGTTCTTCCGTTGGTGGATGCTTACTAAATTTCTGCTCGATACGCCTCTGCATATCTTTCGGAGATTTCTTTTCCCATAATGATAGAATGCACGTACTGCATGGCGCCATTTTGTCGTCAACAAAGAAGTTCCTTGTTGCTTTTTCCAAAAGTTATAGCAAAGGAAATTTCTTCAACTAAAGATTATATTGATATAAATTATATCCAGTTACTTCGTCAAAGTGCGTTTAAAATAAATTTTGCTATCCAGTGATTAAAATATTGACACCTTGCGCTTCGAGAAATTTATTAAAGCTAGCGTTTCTCAACAGCAATACTTTATTTAAGTAATTTTTGCCTTAAACATTCGATTTGTTTTAATTGATCATGTACAGTTATAGTTGCGTTTTCATATTGAAAAGCATATTGAGAGTAACAGGCAATTAATTATTAACTGTTAATTGCGGATCTGGTTTTGGTTAATATTTCACTGTATTTAATACATATCTCCGGTAAAATAACAAAGTCACAAATCTGAAGTTTTATCCTCCTACGCTTACATTTATTTTCTCTTTTATTTTCTACTGTTTTATTGTATTCTAAAAGAGATAAATGCATATTTTATGCAAAAAAATTTGAAAATGGTACGTAAATACCATAACTCAATTTTTCTCAAACCTAATCGCGAGTAAAACTTCTAGATGCTCTTTTCTAGAAAAAGAAAAGAGCTCAGTAGATTTTCACTTTTAACAAACAGATGATGCATGATGTGGCGACGGGCTTCATATATCATATTTCGAAAAAGACACTGATTATAAATACTAAAGGGAAAACTGCTATCAATCAATAGATAGAACTGCAAATGAAGATTTTTTTCATAAACACTCACTGTCAAAGTTTCCTAGGCAGCCACTCTAGAGTGTGGAATAAATGTAGTTGGACATTTACCGCGTTATTTCGTTGAATGGTAAAATAGCTTCAATTCAAAGAAATTCAAGATCAAAATTGTCAAGGGCGGCATCCTTACATTCCGGCATGACTGTGAAATCAAATAGGGAAATGCTGAAAGAAATTCTTCAAACTTTACGTGAACTAGAAAAATTATTTGGTTAAAGCCAAAAGGATTATTATTATCTTCTAGTACAACAAGTGCTTTAGTTGGTAATGACAAAGTACACTAGGTCTATTAAAAAGATACAGAAAATCGCTCAGTTAATGTTTTTAGTATTCTTCATTTTAAAAGAGGACGAAAAGTTTGTTTTGTAATCGGTGAACTGCACTGTCATTGACAAACAATGTGCGTACAAAAGTTGAACTCTATGGCTTATTAGGAAATAGGTTAAAAATCGATGACCAAATTCCACCCACAGTGAAATACCACAAGTAAACTAAATAAAAATTTATAAAAAGGCTTGAAATTTCATGAGTATATCATAAGCTTTGTTACGACTAATGTTATATTTGGCAGTTGTCTTGGAGTGTTAAATGTAAATTATTCGTGTTTCTCTCTAGTTGTTTGAAGACTTAAAACTCACGCTTTATTTACTTTCTATTAATTGACTTTTGTTATTACTGCTTGTGACAGCGTATCATACATTAAAACTTACAGTTTAAAAGTAAAATCAGTCATAAACTTATTCTTGAGTTGCTTGCTTTTAAAAGCTTTATCATTATTTGCATTTCTGCTATTGCATTTACTAATTGACAATCCATTTGTAAGCATATGAAAAATGATAATTCTTATAATGTGTGCGTAAGCTTGCTTTTAGATTTCGAAATGTATAGAAATACGACACGTAAGATAAATATCATCTTTCTCAATTAAAGACTGAGAATGATTGTTTGTATGACACGAAGAATGTAATTCATTCCAAAACTTTAATGTGTTTGTTACTTAGAGAGCAAACCGTGAAAGCTTTAATACTTTGATCTGCCAATTACACTTTCTGTTCAACTCTATTATGAATTCTTTAGTTATTTTTTACTTAATGATTTATTTCACTTTAAAGTTTGGAAATGCTTAGTTCTGTAATGCAAATAAGGCGTGTATCGGTTACATTAAATAATAAACGATTTCAATTTTTTTAGTTTGCTAATTATATTTGCTTTCAATAATGTGAAATTATGCCTTTTAGTGTTTTAAAAGCATGTTCTTAAATGCTACAAGAGTATTATATTTCTTATTTTATATATTCGAATATGTTCGTTTCCAAAATTATATTTGGCTTTATTTTTCGGCATCAATCGAGATATAATTTGATTCCTTTAATGCTGTATGTACACTCACGTTTGTGAAAATTGCAACACCATGAAGGACTTACGCGAGTGAGCTGAAATTTTCAGGAAATGCAAAGTAGCGCATGATATGCAAATGATTAGAATTGCAAATCCGTAGCGCATGCGTATGCTGAGCAGCGCCCTCTGAACGGCTGATGGATCCGAATAAATAGACGGCTGTAGCGAGGCGTGTATGGTTATCGGTGGTTATCTGCTAGTGGTAAACGTTAACTCAATCTGTACTTATGCCTCGTCGACGAAAGAGAGCGAGATTTGAACAACTTACAGAGTTTGAACGAGGGAGAATCATCGGCCTTCGTGAAGCTGGATTGTCGTATCGTGCAGTAGCCTCTCGTGTGCAGCGTAACAGCAGCACAGTGATGCGCGTTTGGAAGCAGTGGACGGACGAGTGTCGGACAACTCGGAAATCCGGGAGTGGACCCCGAAATGTGACGTCAGCTCGCGATGATAGACACCTGGTCCGCATGGCGCGGACGGACCGTACAGCTTCCTCTAGACAATTGGCAGCACTGTGGTCAATAGCTACAGGTGTTTCATTGTGTGCTTCATCAATTCGTAGACGTCTGCTGCAGTGTGGACTGCGCGCACGGACTCCTTTATACAGGATCCCCCTAACGCACGACCATCGCCGCCTGCGGCTACAATGGGCCAATCAGCATAGAGACTGGCGTGCTGATTGGCAGCATGTCGTGTTTTCTGACGAATCCCGCTTTAATTTGTGGTACCATGATGGCCGCATTCGTGTCAGACGCTATGCCGGTGAACGCCACCTTCCGGAGTGCATTATCGAACGCCACAGTGGACGAACACCCGGAGTTATGGTCTGGGGCGCCATAGCATATCATAGACGATCTCAATTGCTACGAATTGTGGGCAATCTGAACAGCAACCGGTATATCCGTGAAGTTCTACAGCCCGAAGCTGTTCCCTTCCTTCAAAGCTTGCCAGGCGCTGTATTTCAACAGGACAATGCCCGCCCTCATACTGCTCGGATTGTTAAATCCTTCTTTGCAGCGCAGCAGGTACAGCTTCTTCCTTGGCCTGCGTGTTCCCCGGATATGTCGCCAATTGAACATGTGTGGGATGTCATTGGTCGGCGTCTTGCTCGTGATCCTCGTCCTGTTGCGTCTGCAGACGAACTTTGGGTACGCGTACAAACGATATGGAATGCTCTTCCTCAGTCAGACATTCAAACTTTGTTTGACTCCATGCCACGTCGTGTAGCAGCACTTATTGCGGCGCGTGGTGGCCACACAAAATACTGATTCTGATCTCTTGTTCTTGTTTGTTTGCTTTGAACATTTAATCATTTATTTGTACCACTACCACTCAACTGTGTATTAAATTGCATTCAATTATGACGATTCCTTCTTGGTGTTGCAATTTTCACAAACGTGAGTGTATATTGCGTTCCGTAAATGCTATAAAGATTAGTTTAACGTTTCTCTGGATAGCGTTCGTTCAGTGTACCTTTTTCTTTAAGCCCAAAGGGAAAATTTGCCCAGAAGTGCTATTAATTTCGTTTTGGCATTTTGCATCGTCCACTATAAAACGGCGTTTCACTTTTTAAATTGTTACCGCCAAATATTAAGACTCTGCATTATATTTACAGAAATTAAATAATGAAGAATCTGCATGAATGTAAGTATGCTTTTCCATTTTAAAAACCAAAGGGACCTAGAGACATCAAATTTTGAATAACGTAATCCTCCACTCAAATGTGCGCATGCGGAAGGCCAAATTTGGAATTTGTTTTATTATCTATTTCATATTTCTAAAACTCTAAAGAATAATTAACACTCAACGATTTTAAAGAGAGCAATGGCAACAGTATACGAAAAAATATTTTTATCTACAGTGCGCGAGACTGTATCGGAAATTCTAAAGATGTGTTCTTTTTAAATTATTTTGCGATATTGTTGTTGAATTGAATTTTATGGATTAAGCGAACATGAGATTTAATAAATAAAGTAACACAGCAAACGTTAAATAAACGTCCTTTTTTTCTTTTTGGCCGTAATATAAAATCTGAAAGCTTTTACATTTTTTTTCCATAACACCCAAAATTTATGTCGAATGAATTGCTATTGGCACTGTTAAATAATTTCAGTTATCGATGAGGCATTTAATAGTTCCCAAATGCTTTGCTATATTTCTTTTGATTCAACTATTGAATAATGTTCTACTAACTAGCTTTATGGTTGTTCAATTCCATAGTTCAACCATAATACATGGGTCGAAACTAAGCAGAGTACAAAGAATAATTTCGCAATGGAGTCAATTTACCAAAAAGTATACTTCTCATAAGGATATCGCAAAACCTGCTAGAAATCGTTTAAAGAATTGCTACTTGAGGAAGGCAAAAAATAAACTTATCACTAAACGTTGGTTGTATTTATTTGAATTATTAAGACCTTTTAATGGTTATTTTGACATTGTAACATAGTCTACTAATAAATATTTACTTTAACTGATGGATTTGGTGACTAATCAATTAAGGCAGTGTTATGAACAAACACGAGAGAAAAAAGAATTTAAAAAAAGAAAAACATTTTGTTCATTATTCGAATCCTGACTTTGATAAATTTCTATTGATAAAACAATCAATCGTCTGCTTAATTGTACTTTTTAATCTAATTTGAATCTGAAATACGAAACCTAATCTCCAGAATTTTTTTATTGATAAAACAATCAATCATGATTTACTCACTGCGCTTTTTAATCTTTTCTAACTTGAAACGCTACAAAGTAAAATAAATTAATATTATTTAATTACGCAAAACATATTTCTTATATGTGTGGTTTGGTTTGGTTTATTGAGATTGCGACAAAGCACGCTGGGGTTATCTGCCTAAGGGAAGGGATGCCTTCCCTCAAGGACTCTGTAAGGAAATTAGCTCGTATACACATTACACATAGAGAAAACCACGAAAACGCCCATGCAGCCAGCTCGTTCGCCTGGAATCGAATCCACGTCGGAACCACCATGTTCAGCGAATTTACCGCTCGGTCGATGTTGGGCCCATATGTCTATATACATACTTAATTTTAAGTAAAATACAAAAAATAATTAAAATGAGCTTTGTTTATTTTTGGTCGCGTCTTTTGTATGTCTATTTACTATATATGTTAAAATACACTTGGAGTACAGTGTGTGCCGCTTGATATGACCACATCCGTTCCGACCTTATTTGACTGTATAAAACGGTTGACTTTCATATGCAGTGTTGGGCCGCACGCAGGATTTCGTTTCAGTTGTGGATACAAGATTGCGTATTTTCGGGAAGAGGATATAAAAAATAAAATTTTTTAAATCGACATATTTTACATAAGATTTCAATAAATTTTTATGAAGGAAATGTGCACATACCTGAACCTCTCTCTCCTTGAAAACGGTCCTGCAGTTGAGATTAACACGCTTTTTCGATATACTGTTTAATATATAAGTTACAGACTCATTTTCTTAAACAAATGTCATAATTGTTTACTGGGAATGGTAAAAGCAATCTTAACTCAGAGAAACTGTAATTAATTCAAAATGTTTCACAGATAATACAATATGTAGGAAACATTATTTAAAAATTTATCTCTTAGAGTTTGTTGCATATTTCTTGTTAGTAGCTTTTCAGTGGTGGTCTCCAGGACACAACATTATTTGTAACTTTCTATATCTACACCTTTAAGTTCGAGCGTTCTTCTGAAAAATTTAGTGCTCATCGAGACTTTGCTGCTACTGGTACAGTATTGGGATTTTCATCTTCGGACTGACTTTCATTATCACTAGTTCTTTTGTCTTCTTTGATAACTTCGATATCTCTGCACCACTCTTATCCTGCAAGTTTGGATATTTTCGTCTCATCATGTATTTCTTCATCGTCACCTTTGTCTTTTGGCATATCACCTTGGAAATTCCAGAAATTTGTTTTGGATGAAAGCTGGTTTTTTAAAAACATTTTGAAATCGTTTGCGAAGTTACTTCAGTCTATGTATTTAAAATAACCTGCATGGCATCTAAATAGAAATCGACTTAACAATTTTCTTAGGACCTGCATCAGTCAATAACATTTTGAACCCCTTCCTTCCTGTAATAACTCTTTAATGCTTTTATACCACTCTTATCTAACGGTTAAAGAATGAAAGTAGTATAAGGAGGAAGAAAAACTAATTTTATGTTCTTCAACAAGAGATCAGTTGGATGTGCAGCGCAGTTATCTAACAAGAGCACCACGTTTTCTTGCTGAAGTTCTTTATCCTACTTCGTAAGAAAATCACTAAAAATATTGCTTGTCATCCAATTATTTTAAGTCACAGTCAGATGCTTGAAGCACTTCAGCATCCAGGTTTTAGCTTGCTCCATTGACTAATAAAGTCTTTTTAGCTATTCCGTCCATACTTCCCGTTAATAACACAGAATTTGATGCGGTTTGAGTTCTTGCAAATATCAAGCTAAAACCTTTTCTATCCAATTATTGGCCTCATTAGAATCTGCATGTTGTTTCTCTCTGTGTAATTTTCGGAAAACTATATTGTTTCTTCCTTTCTATCTTGTGAAACATCGAACGATAGAGACGAACTCCTTTCCCAGCATTTTGGCGAATTCTGTTACCTTTTAATGCAGAATTTTCCGCTACATCGTGCTTTTCTTGTTCCTGTCATTTCAAAACCAATCAAAGAGGGCAGTTTCTACATCGGTAGACTGTCCACTTCGCTTCCGCTTACGTAAAAGACCTTTGCGCTTCCTTCGCAGTGTAACGGTTAACACACTCGGTACATATTCGAGAGTTTCAGGTCCGAGTCCCGCAGACCGCATTGCTCATTTTTCATGCCTCCTGCTTTAAAAAAAAACCTAATGTCTCTATAATATTAATTTAAATAAGCCTCCTACGTTCAACAGGTTAAGTTAAATTTATGATTGGTAGACTTTCATCATTTCAATACCGTTATTCTGGTAAGTTTCAGTTAAAAACAGCCTCTATCATACATTGTGAAAGAAAGGAAAAGAAAGGTTCGTCACCTTTGACTGCATATACAGAAAAAATATTTAAATTTGATACAGAGTTATCCATCCATACCTTTAGTTTCTTAGGAAAAGCTAGTCTTGCAATATCTGTAATCCGATTTCGAGCTATGGGATACCTTTTCTGCAAAAAGCATAAGATTTATTCTGATTTGAAATTTTGCGCACAAAGGTAAATAAAAGTGTCGAAGATGACGCAGGAAAACTTTTCTAAGATCCCCAAAGTTTTCTTTCTTTGCATTTATCTGAATGTGTATTCTTTAAATCTGCATTCAGACAAAGCTTACCTTGCACTACCAGTAAAAGATGTTTATTTCTTTGTTCTATTTATTTTCTAGCGCCACAAAAGGAAGTCTCTTTTCGATTTCCTTTATTTGGTATTGGTTAAATAATCCATGGCAGCCTTTCTTAATCTTTCGTACATATAATGCTTAGATTTCTCCAAAACTATTTTTCCCATGAACGAAATAAGAAAGAAAAACCCACTGTAGCAATTGTTAGGCGCCAACGTTCATTCTTAGAAATGTGACTAAGATTTTAATGTTGCCTTCTTCCTAGAATATTTTATCTACTACGACATTTATGTAATGTTATTTAAGATGAAAACATATTGTACTAGCGGAAGTACCCGATGGCAGTTAAGTTAGCTTGAGAGCAATGCATCTAAGAATAGAGAGAGAGAACGATACCACTGTAATCCTTCTCTCATAGCGATGCGAAAAATATGATTGACAGTCATATATTTTCCAGTCTAATGCGATATGGAACCCACATAAAAATTTCGAACAGACAAATAACTAATTCTCTCTCATTATATCAGTAACAATGGCACGCACTTTTTAATGATCTTCGTCTTTCTAATCAAATGGTGGTAAAAGCTCAAGTTCCATCCAATATTTCACCCATATTCAATTTTAGTCAATTAAATGTGGCAAAAAAAATTTTAGTTAATTAAATGTGGCAAAAAATTTATCATAATGAATCAGAAATTAATAACGCGAACAAACAAACAGACACACAAACGGACAATCTTCTTTGTAAATATATATAGTTTCTGTAAAACTTACAAATTTTGAATTAGCAAACTCTACCATTTAAAAGCAAATAGTAGCAACATTTTTCTAAATAAAGCATTTATTATCTCCAAGGAGAGAGACTGTTGCCGCTGGGAAAAATAAGAACGAAAATTAACGCTAATTTTAAATTAATATTTCGGCTGATTAAAGTCCTACGAAGATGGGAAAAGTCGAAATGGCTTCCCTCAAATTTTTGGAATCGGGAATAATGTATTTAATGTTTGGCAGTGCTATTTTTATTTCGTCGTAAAACTTAGGAATTTTTTATTAACAAACTTTGAATTTGAAGGCGAGCAGTGGCAACAACTTTCGAAATAAAGCAGATTTTCATCTCCAGCTTGCGAGACTGTTGCCACTCGGAAAAATGAGGGCGAAAATGATCGTTTTTCCGAGTTTTTAATTCATATCTCTGATTTTAGCTATTTTTGTTTCGAAAAAAGTGGACGTTTGTCTTTTCCAGGACTCAGAAAAGAATTGTGGAAAGTTTGGTGACGATAGCTATAGTAGTGATTGAGTTATTAGCGAACAAACACCACACACATATTTTCTTCTTTACATAGATAGGTAAAAGAACTGCTGGAAACGTTAAATACAAATTGGTTAAGAAATTTACAAATATATTGGTGCATATCATTTAGTTTGAAAAAGCAATATTTAAACGCTTTCTTGAAAGGAAAGACAGAAACCATATTGCCAACTGAAGGTAATTTGCATAGAGAGGTTGCACTGCGCAGTTCTTTATTTAAATTTTACTAACATCTGAAAGTATCCTTGAACTAAAATTATAAATAGTGAAGATATCATGAAATGTCGTATGTGACAGAATAAAAAATTATTTTGTTGCATTACTGCAATAATATGTGTTCCAACTCCTTTTCCATTCATTTTTTTTGGCGGGACGCTACTGCAATCTTAGAATTTAAACGCTGCAAACATTTCATGATTTGTTGGTAAAAAATTGTTGTTGATTTGCTAGGTTAACTTTTAAATGTAAGATTGAAAAGTAAGCATGTTGTATTACACTAATACTGTTTTAGATGCTATTTTGTAATTAAACTTTAGTAACTCAAAGCGATATTTAGATTAATCAGGTGAAATTTCGCACGCTTGGAGAAAGTGTTTTTGTTGAATATATTTTAATGAAAAACATTTATTTAAACTACCTTTCCATGCGCTAACCCGGGAACTGTAAAAAATATAAAAATCTGCTGTGGCACCACATAACTTCCTTATACGGTCTATTAAATTATACACATTTTTGCTGCACTTCACTTGAACTTATTCCCTCAAATTTCAATGAATTCTGTTTTCGCTTCGAAGAAAGGCAAAAATACATAAAAACGTAAAATTTCTGCGTTTAAATTGTAAACTACAGAAAAACCTAAAACAGCAAATAAACTAATTTTTTTTACGATTAAAATTTGGAGTTTGTACGCAAAAACAAGGTATTCGGCCAACCGGCAGGAAAACAAGTCGCACAGTGTTGCCACTACTCGCTTTAAAATCGTTGAGTCTATTAATCAAAAATTCTCTAAAATTTGATAAAATATTAAATAGATAATAAATCTACTTCCTAATTCAAAATTCGGGCTTTCAGATGCCTATGTTCGGTTGGAGGACTACGTTATTCAAATTTTGATGGCTCTCGAAAACGTTGTTTTTTTTTTTTTTTTTTCAGAATGCTAGAAACATGCATACATTCACTCATAATCTTCATTATTTAATTTCTTTAAATATAATATAGGGCTATAATATTTGGTGGAAACAAGTTTAAAAGTGTTACGCCATTTATAGTGATTCAAAACAAAATGCTGTTTGGAGACTAATATACCTGTCGTACTAATGTACTATATACTAACGTACCTTTCGGGTTAATAATAAATTACCTTATTGTAAGAAGTATTCTATGTGAAAATGTTTCCCAAAATAAATAAAGGAATCAAAACATAGAAATTTTAAATAAATAAAATAATAATTCTTGCGATAGAAGGGTGTTCTTTAAAATCTAGTGTAATGATTCGCGTTGATATAATAATTACATTTAAGCAAACAAGAAACACTTTGAAACATGAAACACAAAGCAAACATGAAATACAACCTGTTTCATGTTTCGGATTGTTTTCATTCCTTTTGCAGAGTCATTAGGTTTTTTGAGGTAGGAGAATTGATAAATGTGCAATTTTCTTGCCGGGACTCGAACCTTGGACCTCTCTAATACGCGCCAAGTGTGCTAACCGTTACACCACGAAAGCATGCAAGAAGAAGGGAGAAATTATCTCATATGCTCCCTCTTTTAAATGGGATCCAGTCACGAAGTCCTGATGGTGAAGAATCATCATCCACCACCTTTTGTAGTTCGAGCGCCAATGTAGAGAAATTACATGTTACGTGTTTTGAAGCAGGAGTGCATAAAATATCAGCAATACCCTCGCTAGGACTCGAACTTGGATCTTTCGAATACGCGCCGAGTGTTTTGAAGGCGTGCGGAAAGGAGGGAGAAAATAGCTTATAACGTAACCACGAAATGTTCTCAAATTATCTTCGAATTCATTCTGATTTCTGATATATATGCAGATGCTGATCAAAAGTTTTAGAAGGTGCTGCTAGGTTCAATCTTAGATTGGAGTTAGCGCACATGCATTTTAAGAGAATGTGGCGCGAGTGCCTCTTCTTTAGATAATGAACATATTCTACATTTTTCTTAAAAAAATTAAGAAACAAAATTAAATAGACTAAAGGAAATTAATTTTGAAAGCAATCGCCAACAGCAGTGCTTTCTGCTGAAATAAATAGGAAGAAAAGAAAAAAATATAAAGTAAGGTTTCTAAAGAGTTTGAAAACGAGATATAAATCAAAATCACCAAAAGGATAAATGAATAAATACATCAGAAAGTATATAGATTTTTGACAAATGTGGAAGTCTAATTCGACAGTTCGAGAAAGTATTAGGATAATTTTCGAGGATGTAAAGCAGCAAAAAACTACTAATGTCGTACTAATATAAAAATACAAATTTTATTTTAGAAGAAGAGAAATGGGTAAATCGTCTATAGTAACATTTGTTCAATTTTTAATATTCCTTTAATTACAGTTCCCTAAAACTAGGTGATAAATTTTAATTAATTTCAAATTATAATAATAGTACAGCAATTATCTATAAGCGAAGTGCCACTTAAATATTTTTTCACCTAAAACCAAATCTGTGGAATTTTAAAATTAGCATCATTAATAAAAATAGCTTCCATATATTTATGAACCTGAACGACAGAAATTTTCTCTAAATCTCACATTCTATTGTTTGAATGAAAACATAAAAATCATAAAATTCTTAATGTATGTAAACTGGTGTACTTAGATGCTTCTATGTTTCTTTAATTTTATTTAAGAGAGAAAGGCTTGAAATTTTAAATGTCAAATATAGACATAAGTTTAATTTTTTAAAAAAGAACAAAATATTTGTAAGTTTTTCTGTTGGAATTTATTTAATTTTATTTTAAGTTTCGCTCGTCGATTCGGAATCTTTAAAAACCCCGTTTACTGCGTTTTAGCTAACAAGCATATCATTTTATGACATCTTCAGAAATTCATATAGAATCAGGTATAATAGTACGTTATTATTGTACCATATGACAATTAGTACCATTCCATAATACTATATTATATAGAAAGTAACCATCATATTGAGCTTCGTATACATAAGGATCTATTTGCGATAGATATTCTGCTACAACTGATGGTAATGTGTATTAACAGAACCTAATGGACTGCGTTGCCATTAGTGTAATAATAATCTGATTTGTATCTAAAGATCGCATATTTCATTAGATTAATGCTGGTGGTCATCTGGGTCCATACAGCTAATATTTATCTAGAAATGCTTCAGGTTCGTCATCTTCGCGAACCTCATAATTTTCGCATAAATTATATCTGTAAGATATATTATACAGCATAAATAATGGTGATGATTCTTAGTTTCTGTAGCCTTCTTATTTCAAACAAATACTGATATCGCTGATCACCACACCTACGAAACTGAAGTACAAAAAAAAAAATTTAATTCGTTTACTTTAGTAATTCAATGTTTGAGTAGGTTCAAAAACATCGAGGCGGAAACGTCGCGGAAGAAAACGTCTTGGGGAAAACAACGCAAGGCAAAAACGTCATGGTATAAAATATTATGGGAGAAAAGACATAACACCACAGTGAGGGCTTCCGACCTAAGGTGTGAACCAAGCGGAGTAATGCCCTCACAGTGAAGGACATTCTACAAGCTGCTACCGCCACCGCCAGGGGAGCCCAGCAGACTAGCGGCATATATTTAACTAAATTCGAAGTTTACGGAGTCACAATTAACCTTGGTTACAATGTACATTTTGGTATCTTTCGTCAACAATATAATATTCAATATTTGAATTACGTGTGTATGCTATATAACAGAATTCAATCTATAAGTACAAAAGTACAATATAAAATGCATACATAAGTGAGTACTCATGCAAAAGTTGCACTTGCACAAGTATTAAGGTCAAGAGTTCAATAGTCCATAAGTGAGTTAATCACGCTGAAAGTACGAGTAGTCTATTGGTACATAGTAAAAGGACGAGATATAGTTCGTAATCAATGTGCACTGATACAACAAGTTCATTAGCAGTACAGTCAATTTAGTGAATTTATAGAAGGTATAGGGTTAAGAGGCAATAGCAGGATTACTTACAATTAACTCAACCAAATCAATGACAGTTGTATCATACAATAATGTAGTTATACACATTGTGCTAAGTATGCACTTAACCACGTAGGCAAATGATAGAACATTACTAATTAGACCTAAAGTACTTGTTTACACTATGCTTATACAAAGTTATTAATTGACACATATATCATACACAATTTCTAATAAAACAAACACAGTAGTCATACGAGATTGCAGAAAAACCCATTATATCATGCAGAATAATTCTAATAAAACAAACACAGTAGTCATACGAGATTGCAGAAAAACACATTATATCATACAGAATAATTATACGCAATTTCTAATAAAACAAATGTAGAATTCATACGAAATTGCAGAAAAACACACTATATCATGCAGAATTACTATTAAACGCAATATGCGAAAAATTACTGAATTAATTATACATTACATACATATTGCCCACGTAATAATCACTACCCGACAATGATACATGTTGAAATAATATTATTTTCACATGTGGGGGCAATTATTTACAAGTTTGCGTAAGATTCCAACCAATTTACCACAACACATACATACATTGACGACAATAAAATATTTACACTATTAGGAGCAAATATTTACAGACTTGCAAAAGATACAAACGATTACATACTTAGGTAATAAAAATTATATAAGTAGGAGCAATTATTTACAAGTGTGCATAAGATACCAACAATTTATTGTTAATAATGAAATATACTCAAATAGGAGTGATTATTTACAAGTTTGCATTACATTCCAACAGTCAGATGAGAAAGAGAATATACTACGAAATAACTATTTATCACAATATGACGTCATAATGTTTTACATTGCAGTATACTATAATTGAACTACGGTATGTTGAGACACATTCACAATGATACATAGTGCATTAGAATATCCCATACCTATCGCTACATATAATATATAGTATACTAGAAGAGTACGACAGTGTTATTAAAATATTTACATATAGTAATAAACAACTTAATATAATATAGATAATACTAAATTTACAATGTGATGCGATATTGCCTAATTGATAGTACTAATTTTACAATTTTACAATATGATGCAGTAGTACTTAATTGATAATATTAGTTTTACAATATGCTATTACCATACATCCAGTAATGTGAACACAAACTATAAACCTGATGAGATCTATTAAAGCAAGCCCCTAATAAGACAGTATACACTATTTTACACAAAACGTAGTGGTATTAAGAATTTCACATTTGAATTGGTAACCTTATAAATATCACTTTCTGAGAATTGTGCGATTACACATGTGAAGTACATGATGTGTGGTATGCTAGAACAGTATTATTACAATACTTACATACAGTAAAAAACAGCTTGAAATAATAAAGATCATACTAATTTTGCAGTACAATACAATAGTACATAATTGAAAATACTAATTTTACAAATGATATTACAATACATCCAATAATATGAAAACAGACTAAAAACCTGATAAGGACCATTAAGGTAAGCCCACACTATGTCAAGACACAGTATGTTACACAGAAATGAAGAGGTATTAAAAGGTCACCTTTTAGATTGATCACATTATAGAAGTCACCTTATGAGAGTTAAACAATTACACGTGTGGATTAAAACAATGTCGTGCAATATTAAACTGTCCATTAATAGCCTGGTTAAGTCTATCATTGAGACATTTAAACACATGTTAGAAATATTTATATAATGTGCAGAAATTAAATAGAAGAATGTATGCAGTAATGAGCTCGGAGTCTCCAATTAGGACCAACCTGAAAATTTATCACTACAAATTTTATAGATATTAATTAGTCTTTTATGAGAGCCTGGGTATTCTATTAAACTTTTAATCCAGTCCGTACGATATCTATCAGCTGGTAGCCTCATATGAAATGGTGCAGTAAAAGTACACTCTGTCATGAAGTGGTCAGGGGTACCTCTGATGCCACAATCACAGCTGTCATTGTCTCTAAGACCAAACCGGAATAAGTAAGATGGAAATGGTCCATGGCCTGTTAGGAAAGCCGTAATAGCTGGCGAGTGCGCATATAGATTGTGCGAGACGTTCGTGAGGTACATAAATGTACGACGACCAGTGCAATCATTGGACCATCTTCGTTGCCATTCCACCATTAGTAGAGAATTGGTAATCTTCTTGAGGTATAAGCTAGGGAATGGAAGTACAAGCTCGGGTAACGTTGTACCAATGGCTGCCTGTTTTGCCAAGGAGTCTACACACTCATTCCCCTCTATACCGGAGTGCGCTGGTACCCAGCTGAGTAATGGTCTGAGGGTTAGGGGTATATTTAGTAGTAGCCTTTTAATTTCGAAGACTATTGTATTTTGACAATTAATGTCCGCAATGGCTTGTAAGCTTGACTTAGAATCTGTGTAAATGGTGACCTTCTCTTCAAATTGCTTGCTAACTTTTAGTGCCTTTTTGATGCTAACTTTTAGTGCCTTTTTGAGTGCTATTAACTCTGCCTGGAAAATAGAATTGTCTTTGTGTAATCTTCTTCTCCATTTAAAACTGCAATCCGAATCTGAATAGATGCAAAGACCACAGCCCGTTCCAGAGTCCATATGAGAGCCGTCTGTATAGATTTTAATATCGGTCTTAGAGATCGGGTCATAATCTAAGGAAATGTGATCCTCAAAGTCATGGAGCGTTGGGAAGATAGATGATGTTGTGTGTTGACGCTCGTAATCTACTGCGAGAAGTGATTTATTCCATAAAACAGAGTCTTTGTTCAGTCGTAGGACATTTGAGATGGCCGATTCTCTTACCGCTATGAGATCTATAGGGGCTAATCCAGTCAGAACTTGAAGGTTCGAGGTTGAAATCGTCCTATAGCCACTGCTAATTTGCAGTAGTTGCATTCGCTGAATTGATAGGAGAATGCGCCTCGCATGTGCTGTTAAATTAATTGCCCACACTCCCGATCCATATAGTATGATTCTTTCGGACACTGTTTTATACCATTTGCGTAACAGTTTGCTGCTTGTTCCCCAGTTCTTGCCAGCCGTCCTTTTGAAATGGTTATTAAGAATATTGATTCGTATACGTAGATCTTTTAAGTGTGGGACCCAGGACAAGGTTGAGCTGATCACGATACCAAGATATTTAAACTCATTTACCACCTTAATTGGTGATCCGTACAACTTGATGGATGGCTTGCGTCTTAGGGGACGAGTGGCTCCCACAGTCATAGCTTTGGTTTTACTAATTGAAATCAATATTTTATGTTTTCTAGTCCAGTCACTGAATAGGTCTATTATGTATTGTGCATTGGCTTCCAATTTCGAGCGTCCATTAACTACGATCAGAAAGTCATCCGCGTAGGCTATGACATTACAATTTTGTAGTGAGTTCAAGAGCTTTAGTGCAGAGTTGGCAACTATTGTCCACAGAATGGGGCCTAAACATGATCCCTGAGGACAGCCACGTCGTAATTTCTGCTTGAT
>KK113897.1:440349-453342 GCA_000611955.2 Stegodyphus mimosarum
TAATGAGCTCGGAGTCTCCAATTATGACCAACCTGAAAATTTATCACTACAAATTTTATAGATATTAATTAGTCTTTGATGAGAGCCTGGGTATTCTATTAAACTTTTAATCCAGTCCGTACGATATCTATCAGCTGGTAGCCTCATATGAAATGGTGCAGTAAAAGTACACTCTGTCATGAAGTGGTCTGGGGTACCTCTGATGCCACAATCACAGCTGTCATTGTCTCTAAGACCAAACCGGAATAAGTAAGATGGAAATGGTCCATGGCCTGTTAGGAAAGCCGTAATAGCTGGCGAGTGCGCATATAGATTGTGCGAGACGTTCGGGAGGTACATAAATGTACGACGACCAGTGCAATCATTGGACCATCTTCGTTGCCATTCCACCATTAATAGAGAATTGGTAATTTTCTTGAGGTATGAGCTAGGGAATGGAAGTACAAGCTCGGGTAACGTTGTACCAATGGCTGCCTGTTTTGCCAAGGAGTCTGCACACTCATTCCCCTCTATACCGGAGTGCGCTGGTACCCAGCTGAGTAATGGTCTGAGGGTTAGGGGTATATTTAGAAGTAGCCTTTTAATTTCTAAGACTATTGTATTTTGACAATTAATGCCTGCAATGGCTTGTAAGCTTGACTTAGAGTCTGTGTAAATGGTGACCTTTTCTTCAAATTGCTTGCTAACTTTTAGTGCCTTTTTGAGTGCTATTAACTCTGCCTGGAAAATAGAATTGTCTTTGTGTAATCTTCTTCTCCATTTAAACCTGCAATCCGAATCTGAATAGATGCAAAGACCACAGCCCGTTCCAGAGTCCATATGAGAGCCGTCTGTATAGATTTTAATATCGGTCTTAGAGATCGGGTCATAATCTAAGGAAATGTGATCCTCAAAGTCATGGAGCGTTGGGAAGATAGATGATGTTGTGTGTTTACGCTCGTAATCTACTGCGAGAAGTGATTTATTCCATAGAACAGAGTCTTTGTTCAGTCGTAGGACATTTGAGATGGCCGATTCTCTTACCGCTATGAGATCTATAGGGGCTATTCCAGTCAGAACTTGAAGGTTCGAGGTTGAAATCGTCCTATAGCCTCTGCTAATTTGCAGTAGTTGCATTCGCTGAATTGATAGGAGAATGCGCCTCTCATGTGCTGTTAAATTAATTGCCCACACTCCCGATCCATATAGTATGATTCTTTCGGACACTGTTTTATACCATTTGCGTAACAGTTTGCTGCTTGTTCCCCAGTTCTTGCCAGCCGTCCTTTTGAAATGGTTATTAAGAATATTGATTCGTATACGTAGATCTTTTAAGTGTGGGACCCAGGACAAGATTGAGCTGATCACGATACCAAGATATTTAAACTCATTTACCACCTTAATTGGTGATCCGTACAACTTGATGGATGGCTTGCGTCTTAGGGGACGAGTGGCTCCCACAGTCATAGCTTTGGTTTTACTAATTGAAATCAATATTTTATGTTTTCTAGTCCAGTCACTGAATAGGTCTATTATGTATTGTGCATTGGCTTCCAATTTTGAGCGTCCATTAACTACGATCAGAAAGTCATCCGCGTAGGTTATGACATTACAATTTTGTAGTGAGTTCAAGAGCTTTAGTGCAGAGTTGGCAAAAATTGTCCACAAAATGGGGCCTAAACATGATCCCTGAGGACAGCCACGTCGTAATTTCTGCTTGATGATGCCCGATCCGGTGGTAACTTGAATATATCAATTCTGTAGATAGTGCCTGATTAAATCTATTAGGTCTCCCGGACCCCCCCCCATGGCAACCAGTGCATCAATGATATCCGGCCACCATAGGGAGTGGAAGGCTCCCTGCATATCGATGCTGATGAGAAGTGAGTGCATTCCTTTTCTTCTATTGTCTTGAACTATTGCTAGAAGCTCCGAGAGTGCATGTTCTGTTGAAGAGCCTTTAAGGAATCCAAAATGGTTCTTTTCAAGAACTTTTTGGTATTAAAGAAATATTGTAGCCTGCTGTTGATTACTCTCTCTATTAGTTTACCCATTGCAGGTAGTAGCGAAATGGGTCTATATGATGTAGGTGACATAGGATCTTTACCCTGTTTATAGAAAAGAACTATCTCAGCAGTTTTTGTAGAGTTCGGGAAGCCTCTCAATCTCCAACTAGCTCTTACCAAAGAAACTATTAAGTCTGGTGTTATTTCAAATATGATTTGCAGAATTCTATTGTCTATGTTGTCTGGACCAGGCGCTTTCTTCGGGTTTAACTTATTGATAATGTGTTTAATTTCCTTATGATTAGGTAAGTCAACTGTTGGATTGGGAAGCGATTTATAGTTTTCGAAGCGTTGTCGGACTTCTTCCTGCTCTGACGTATCATCTTCAGATGAATCCTCTTTGAATAAACTCTGAAGAATTAACCTGATGACTTCTTCTCGGGATTCTGTTTGGGGGACTAGCTCCATCGGAAACGAAATATCTGATTTGTTGCTATGTGAAATGTCTTGCCAAAAGAGTCCGTAGTTGAGGTGCAAAATCGTTGCCATGAAGTTTCTTTTGCTTGTTTTATCATGCGTTTATAATTTGCATGTGCTCTCTTGTATTGTATGAAGTAAATCTGTCGTTCAGCTGGGTCATATTCTGCCTGGGCTCTTCTTCTCATAGATCTCACTCTTTTTCTTTCATTATTAAGATCCGAGGTCCACCATGAAGTCTTGCTGGGAGGTTTAAATTTTTTGATGCGAAATGCTTGACTGCAAATACTGATGCAGAACTGTATAAAATCATCATAAGTTCGATCAAAATCAGCAATGGAGTTACAGTTATTAAATTTATATGTGAACTGGTCAGCCTGTAGAAGGAGAAGCTCTTTAAAACGCCTGTAATTACAGTAAGAGGTCTTGAAGCGTTGAAGTAGGTTGTAAGAGAATGAGGAGGAGATATTATAGGAAATCAGGCAGTGATCGCTTAGGGTGACTGTATCTTCTACCTTCCAATCAATAATTCTTGAAGCTAGACTGCGATTGGAGATTGTTAAATCTGGCCATCCTCTTGCTCTAGGAGTTAGAAACGTGGGTGGAGAAAAGACTTGGTTACAGATTGTTAATTGCCGTTGATTGATAAATTCAAGGACTTTAATGGATCTTGCGTTATCTGACTGGGCGCCCCATAGAGAATTTGTTGCATTAAAATCTCCTTCTATTAACAGCGCAGAGTCATCTGCTGGTATCTCAGATTCGAGTTCTATAAGGAGTGCGTTAATGTCTTTGCTTGGAGGGAAATAAACAGATACAAAGACAAAATTTCCAGACAAGGAGTTTAAAATTATAGAGACGGTGTGTTCCGTCCTACGAAAGAGAAGTGGCGCACAAGGTCCATTATAGGCTATTGCTGCTAAGTTATTTATGGAGAAATAAGATTTAATTCGGGATGGAGAACCCATTGAAAGATTTTCTTTTGTGGCATATGGTTCCTGTATAAATCCCACGTCGGTTTTACGTTCAAGTAAGGTATTGATAAAGAGACTCGTAGCTGCAGTAGACCTTTGTAAATTACATTGTAGAGCAGAGATGGTGTCTTGAGATTCTAAAGCTGTCGGAATCAGTTCTGAGTCCCGACCCTCATTAGTCTTTGGAGTTCCGCTCTGTAAGTTTGACATTGTCTAGAGTTTGCTGTGTGATTGCAATCGTAATCAGTATTTCCGGACTTATTGGATGTGATGCAGTTAAAACACTGGGGTGCTTCCTTGCACGAGCCTTCTTTACAAGTGTGTTGTTGTGAACACTGTACACAAACGGGAGCCTGTTTACAGTTTCTACTGGTGTGCCCAAAGGCTCGGTAATTGAAGCACCTAATTACTCTAAAGTATTTCCTATAAGGGCAGGAGTTAAAGCCCAGAAAAATTCTTCCACTTTCTCCCAACTGCTGATAAGATTCTCTGTCAGTGTTAAAGATCCAATTGTTTTTTGAATCCGATCTATGGAGTGAGGTACTTGGATGGATAGATGTCTTCCTAATTAAAGGGTAAGCTGCTTCGAAGGCTGTGGAGATGTCCTCTGCAGTACAATCAAGTGGCACTCCAAAGAGTATTATGCTTACTTGAGGCTGTTTTGTCTCTCTGTGTTTAATACTGTTTTTAAGATTAGTATCCTTGTTTATGGCGTCCCTCAATTTATCGATATATTCCCTGGTAGAGCAACGTATTAAGAGTTCTTTCGATTTGGTAGTTCTTACCTGTTGTATTGGTATCCCTAACTTGATTGGATTGAGGTTTTTAGCCAATTGCTTTTGGAGAGTTTCCGGCGAAAGTTCTTTATCAGTTGAGGCAATAAGCAGGACGTGATCTGAAAGTGGATTTTTAACTGGGTTATTCTTTCGTTGAATTACCGTTGGACGAGGTTCATTAGGCTGCTGTTGTTCCTTTCTGGAAGAATCCTTATCTGAATAGCCTGTATCTTGTGAAGGTAATCCTAGATGATTTATTCTTTGAAGAAGCTGTGCAACTTTCAAGCGCAAATTCGTATTTTCTTCTTCCAGATGGGTGTTGCGTTCCCTAAGAAATTCGATGTGTCCCTCTGTTCTTGCTATAAAAAGTTCTCTATCTGTAGATAGCTGTCTTATATCGGAAACAAATGACTTGAGTTTAGCGGAGTATTTGTTATTCAGTTTGTTCTTCGAGTTACTTTCAACTAAAAGTGAAAGAATTCCGTCACAGGACGCGTTAATATTATGGGTGAGAGAGTCAAAATTTAGATGATCCTGTTACTCTTGTGCTGACACTGTTATATCTGAAGGTATCGATTTAACTGGTGAAACTGGACTCTCCATAGTAGACATTATTTGAAGCAAGGAAATGAAAAATATACTGCAGCATAAATTAGGAAGTTCCCGTACTTTGCCTGTAAAGTTGCTTAGAAGTATGACCAGACGCTTGTAGCAAAAATAGTCTAACAGGTAATGTTGTATGTCCGTGCGTGCAACCAGGTATTCTATCAAGAGGCTCGTAGGGTCGAAGTCATGCAGAAAGGTACCAGCCGAATAGAGGCAAAACTGCGGCCATTCAGTTTCTGCAAGTGTCTCCTCTTTTTGATGTTAGAAATAATAATCATATATTTTCTATATTCAAGATAAACTGTATCTCTCAAAAATCCCAAAGCAAAATCAGTAGAAAAGTCAAAATATCATAAATTACAGAAAAGTACTTAAAGCAGTTAAAATAATTAAAATTCCAGTTAAAATTCTAAATTTCCAGTAAATACAAAGTTCTACGCAAATATCTAATAACTCGACCAACGGGCTAAAAACACTTTGGAACAGTGCACAAAATTATCAACTGGTTGCTTCTGGTAATTTATTTTCACGTTTTAGCAATTTTTCCCAACAGGCAAAAAGACATATCACTGAGGTGCAAAACGGGAAGATTTCAAAGGTAAACAAACATCCGCCGCGCTAAGCCTAACGTCACTATGAGAATTAAAACACTGAAATCTCAATAATAAATGCAATATCCGATTGAAATCCAGCATACAAGCAGAAAGCAGAGTAAGTGATCATATTCTTTAGTTAAATTCACCAAAAATATACGATGTAAATAATTATAAGCTAAAAATCTTACTCAAGATCCGCTAATGAGCTACTTCGTATGCACAAATTTCAAATTTGTATTTTCTTCAAAGGTGATTTTCTTCAAAGGTATTTTCTTCAAAGGTTTAAAAACGCCATCGTCGAAAATATCGTGGTAACAAATAAAGCGCCTACAATTCATCGCATAAGGATTAACACTGCAGACATGCGTTTTTCAAGCTTTAAAAAATGTAAACGAATATTCCCATAATCATTTGTCAGCGAAGAAAGAATTAGAGGAATGCTTTTAGTTTTATATTTTATATTTTTGAACTAACTAATAAATTTTTATTGAAAAAGAAGACAAGAAACTTAAGAATTCAAAAACCGAAAATTGTGTGAAATTATGAATATTATTCAGCTGACATGTTGCGTCGAAACTAACAGATCGACATCTAAGTGATTAACTGCACGTTGTACATGGAAACATTAATGACACTTTAAGAAGAAGAATAAACTGAAGTAAAACGAGATTTAATTTGCACCAAAAGAATTTCAGGTTAACAAAGGTGAAAGAAAATAATTTTACAGTTTAAAAATTAATTAAACAATTTTAATAAAAATAACCTCATGCAGTTACTCATTTCCTTTTTTTTAATCTTAATTAGAGTATATTTTTATGAAAAACTATCAATAAAACTTCATAAAAGTATTAATTATGTATAGACATTTATAAATAAACTATGTAAGTTTAAAATTCTGTTAACAGCTATAAGTAACAAGGGAGAAGGGGTATCCAGATCTGGCTCCATTTAAGTGCCTTATACGGTTAATCGCCTCCACCCACCCCCAGAGTCGACCCCAGGAGGCATAACCGCCCAATCAACCCATGCAGGCAGGAAGTAAGGTTTATTCTTACTTTCATGGATGAAGCCAGGAACAGAAATGCGCAAATTCTGGGTAAACACATTCGTTACAAAGAAAACACAAGTCAAGATAGTCTATCCCGAGTGTAGACCAAGGGAGCCAACCCCCCCCCAAGGACAACCTTCGATAACATGACAATGTAGAACGCTTTCCCTAGCACACTGATCCCACCTTACCCTCTAGACTCCTCCTCCCAGCCAACTGAAAACCAGCAAACTTCTGCCTACACCTGACTGCTACTCTAGCTTCCTTTCCATTCTGCCTCGAACTCTTGCCTCTAGTGGACGCACCAACTGACTCTCCAACTGTTTACACGAACTTCGACGATTCCTCGCTCTTCAATTTCTTCAATCAATAAACTGCTATGGACTTACTGAAATTGCTATCATCACACCTTAACTTCTATTTCTTACTGCAAGAATTGACCTAAATTTTGCCATTTTCTGAACTTCATTAATTGCTATATCTCACGCCTGCAACTTCCCTCACTTCCACGCTACTTTTCAAGATTCGAAAAAGGATTATCATGCTATATTGGGATAGAGCCTGGCCTAGGAGACAGTTGGATGATAGTTCACTGAGGAAAAAAGGGGTATACAAAACAGTACCATATGTTTCCTGCAGAGCCTGAACTTACCACCGCGTAAGCAATGGTTCTAGTCACTGTGAAGATTTAGTGCAGAAATCGAATCTGTCTTGTTACAGGTCCTAAGCAGAACGTGTAGGGTTGCCCTCCAGTCGATTCCCGGAAGGGATGGTATAAGTGATGTTAACTTTCTACCCATTTTCAGTTTTTTAATGCCTAAGTTTCCTACTTGCTTTTTCAGGAAATATTTATTAGTTAGTTTGTAGAGTCATTAAGTTTTTTGAAGCAGCAGACGTTAAAAATATGCAGTGCCTTGCCGAGTTGCTAATGCTGGACTTCTCGAATACTCGGCGAGAGTATGCTTCAAATTTCACCACGACATCATCAGGAAAGGAGGGAGAAAGTACCTTATAAGTTCAAAAATATGAAATATAAAAATAAAAATATCACTGCTCCTTTCGCTGATGTTATGTAATACATACTTAGCTATACATCAGTTGTTGAATTAAAATATCTTAACTGTAATGATTTATCTTAATTCTGTTATCAGACTTAAAAGTTATTAATTTGCTTTTTATTTTGTAGTTGATCTTAAATTTTTTTGCCTAGTTCAAAAGTAATTGTTGTCATTTAAAATTTTGACAGTTTTGGTTAACTCTGAATTTAAGTTGCTTGAGTAATTATTTTTTCTCTTTTTCCTTAAGGTAGTTTAGGTAACCATTTAATTTTTTTTGTTTAGTTAATACTTAATCTTAACTTGTTTGCTTAATATTTAATTCCTGGTTAAGTTGACCCTTAAGGTCAATTTTAAAAAAAAAACTTTTAAAGTTATTTGCCTTACACAAGTTGGTGTTTAAAGTTTAATTTGGTTTTGTTAACGTACCCCACTTTCTGGTAAAGCTGGAATCCATATTTTCTGACTCTGGTGGTAAAGTCGTTTTTGGTGTTGTAGAAAACATAAAATTTTTTCTATGTAATTATTATATTTCAATTGAAGAAATTTCCTTTTGTCTTTTATTAATTTGGTATTTAAAAACAAATCCTTAATTCTTTTCTAAAGAAACTTTTACGTTGAATTTACGACTTTGTTTTGACGTTTACTTGGAGTAGAATTCTCCAGACAGTGGTCTGGAAAATATCTTTCGCCAAGTACGAAATCTGCACCCTGCTGAATTAGCTTGTTTTGTATGCAGCTACGCCACGTCAAGGTTGAGGGGTCTGTATGATTCGCATTCTGACAGGCATTCACCATATTAAAATGGGACCCTGAATGAGGCTAGCTTCTGCTATGTCAGGTTGATGACCCTGGTGGGTCGCTTGTAAGCTATGAAAAATCAGCGATTATTCGCCAACTTCTGTCTAACCAACCCCTTGCTTTCACCTTTCAGTTTGATTCCGCTCCTAGGGTTGCCATGCTCTTGGCTGGATTTGGACCGTCTCGTATCGCCAAACGAGGGGCTGGCGAGGAGAAGAAAAAGGGTCTGCAGCGATCTACGAGAGAGAGAGAGAGAGGGACTCCCGAAGTTTTGCTCGAGAAGAAAACGAGTAGCTCGGTCTCGAGTACTCTATCTGCGGTATTTAGAATGACGGCGAACCTTACCGAGAGAAAACCACCGATTTTCGTCGACGCGGGAAGGAAGGAGCCGAGATAGAAAGGGGCGAATGGCAGGCTCTTAAATTAATCGATTTACTAACTTGTTTTTTTTTCTCATCCCACAGATACTTTTATGGCTGACTATTTGTATACACCCGCCCTTTTGAGGGTTCCACTGTAATGTTCGACGAGAAAATTATGGACACCTAAATTGTGATGTTCAATGGGTATGCAACAAAAATGTTTTCTCACTTAGACTCTTGTAACGCCGCCACCATCACCATATATTGTTATACTATTGCTAGTTTGTTAACCTCTAATAAATGAAAATTTAATTTAACTTAACTTGAATGTTTTCACTTATAATTTAGAACACTGGACCCAATAAATTTAATTAAAACTTGAACGGGTTATTGCCCAAATCTAAACACAACGCTTGTTTGTACTTTGCTGTTGGAGTATTATCGTTCTGGTATTTACTGTTATATTAGAACACTGGTTTAACTGACTAAATGTTGTTTTTCTATGCCTATCACCCAATTTTACACCCTGTATTTTACACCCTTATTTATTATAGTGTTATGATTTAAAGTTGGTTTTTTTCATATTCTTTCTTGACTTTCATCTGTGTTGAACATCTAAAACTTTAAAGTAGAAAAATAACTCACAAACCAACACTCACAAATCATTATGCGACTACGAGGTATAATTGATCGTTTTTTTTTAAAAAAAAAACCACAAGAAAAACACAATTGTCGAACTTGAAATCGTCGAAAATTCCAATCCTTAAATAGCGCTTTGAAGTAGCGCCACAGGCGCGCGTGATGTGCGTCTGCGCTGAAATTCTAATTATTTGCATATCTCACCTCCGCTAATGCATGTTGTAAATTTCATGTTATTTGCATGCTTCCTTCAGGGTGTTGCATTTACAGTGGCCAGCAGTGTACAATACAAAGTCCGGGATTCGGACCTGCTGGACTTCGGGGCGATTTCCAATTTCGAAAACTTAAGAATTTTAGACCATCAGTCTAAATTTAGTAAGATGATATGTAGACATGCCAACATTGGGTCTTATTATTTAAGTCAGCTAGAAAAATGCTATCTTGCCTCGCACAGGAACAGAGTAGGTGCAACTGATGTGGCCGCAACCGAGTGTCAGAATTTAGTGGCTGCAAAAATTTTAGAATTTTGAGGAACACCAAGCAAAAAAATGTTGCTGAATCTTCAGAATTAAGGAGAGGCATTGGGCAGTATATTTTAGGGAAGGCGAAATTTTTAGAGCCCGCAGAATTTGAGGCAGATGGCAAAATGCACTAGGCGGCCTTCCCAACTATAACACAAAAGCCAGAAGAGAAATATTGGCCAGCATCAATAGAACAGCAATTAATGCATGTTATTAGCCATAATGCCTGTCTTTATCCAGCAGATGTTTAAAAGTGACTTGCAAAATCTCAGTTCAGAGAAAATCTCTAGCTCAGATAGGGCTATTAGTCTCGAAACGGGATTTTACGTTGAATCATTTTAAAAGGCTGAATCACTTTTCACATTGTTGCCACCAAGTATTATCGCCAGGTATTACTTTAAAAGAAATAATTATTTTAAATTCTGCATGCTCCTGGCAATGTGAAAAAATAACGGTACCTAGGGCCATCAAATTTTGAATAACGTAGTCCACCACTCTAACATGGCCAACTGGAAGCCCGTATTTGGAATTTATTTTATTACTTATTTCATATTTTGTGAAACTTTATCGAATTTTTGATTAACAAACTCTGCCATTTCAAAGCAAGCAATGTCAATACTGTACAGGAAAACATTTTCATGTAAAAGTTGAGTTATTACTTAAACCTTATGCAAGAATATTTATTTTTCCCTGACTATGCAGAAAATATTTCAAACGATCTGCGTAAATATTTCAGAATATTTAATGTTATTGTGTATTAAATCTCAGTAAACTGGTTGGTCGGAGTGAACAATGATTTAAGAAACTCTTAAAATTTAAAGTAGTTTGACCAAGTATGAGTAAATTTTCAATAAGATATGTGCAAGTGGAACCTTTCTCTTTTATTGGATTTTTGTCGCCAGTGGTATACATTACACCGTAAAATATCTTAAAATACTTTGCTGTATATATAAAGATAGAGACCTTTTGTGTATCATTTATTGTTAGAAATGCATGCATTTTTCATAATATTTTGGGCACCGAGTCTTAAAAGTGGTATATAAAAGTTTTATTCTTTCATGTGGAAGCTTAAAATTTTTACATAACTCATGACTTTACTAAACTGACAAGTTATGTTAATCTTTGGTCTACTAAATAAATTTAAAACCTTCGCTTGACTTGCTGCTTTATGCTATCGATAATGGTTATTTATCAACCCCTATGTTATAAATACATTATTATTAGTAATAAGGAGTTATTACATTTATTGTGCGTAATATCCTAGTATAAGTGGTTAGTACATCCTGCTAACAAATGGAAAATGCATAGTTGGAATTCCGGGGAAAGGACATTTGTTTTCCAGGTCTCTTGGTTTGAAATAGTTTATGGTCGCTACACAGATCTCTAAGATGTGATGACCAATACTAATGCTAAAACATTACTGGTATCAAAAAATACGTCATAATAAAATTAGTAACTTGCCTAACGTTCATCACTATGTGAACTTCAATGACTGGGTTTAATGCCCCTCAGCTGTGGCTTTTTATCAGAAAAGTGAGTACGGTTAGCAGGTCCAGCAAGTAATCGAAAATTCGCAGTTTGGAACCTGGCGAGGTCGAAATTGATTTTTCATTTTTATTCAGTTTCAATAACAAAACTTCATTTTGTGTAACTCTATCCCATCCGACATATTCTAGGAGTAATTTTTAATTGCACTAAATCTCTCTTACCATTTCGAGTTTGCAGTTTGCAAAGTTTAACTTAATTTGCTGTTACTGATAGTCTCTCAGCCAGCCAACTAGTATCCATATTCATGAACAGACAAACGCAGATTCAGAATGATTATCACTCCTAAACACTGGAGTGATAGTTTATCGGCATTAGTTGTGGTATGACGTCAAAATATGTACACTGTGGGAAAAAATGGGACAGTTCTATATCTCCGGTTCTACAGGGCCGATCGACAAAATTCAACTTGCGTTTGGCATATCTCGAAAGCGCGACTTGGGATATGTATTCGATATATATATATCGAATACATATCCCAAGTCGCTTTGTTCCAATACAGATAGTTTGACATAAAAAAATCGGACTTTTTCTGAAGTGACATGCCAATATTTTTCCATATTTCAATTCTATGACTCAAATTATGCCAAATTTGAAAGTTTTGTAAAAATCGCACGAATAGTTTTTAAAACATTAGCTCTCAAAATTTTAGTTCCTCAATGTTAATTCAATTTGGTATATATTCATTAATATTTCTTTTTTATTAAACTTATTTGATTCTTCTCTTCATATTTCGAAATTTAGGTTCATTCTAAATACAATTCGCCAATTTTTATATGATTTGTTTTTAAAATTTGTATTTTTAAGTAATTTTCACATATTTTTCGAAAAACATTTCGTATTATGACTTATAAAATTTTTAACATCATCTTAAAGTAGATGTATTTCTGGGCACACCTGCAAAAAAATACGAGTTTTTTATTCAAAATTTCTAAGATATTCTCAAATTTACACACTGGCGCATTTTGAAATTTGGCATATTCGTTACAAGCGATAACAACGCCAAATGTGGTTTATGCATTTTGTTAAAATTATTCAAGAAAAAGACACTGAAAGAACCTGGACGGTTATTCCTGCTATCATAACTTATGAAATTAATAAATATGTTTAAAATGTGAATTCTTATTGTTTTCATTGGTTCTATCCTGACACTCCATGTGATCTTTTAGAATACATGACCTCTGCGTATAAAACCTGTGCTGACAAAAATTGAGGTTTCGAAACAGATTAATTAAGACTACAGCGGTTTTCAGCATAATAGTTAATGCCCATGAACTTATTTAGTTTTTGAATGCTATTTAATAAGATCATCGAATAATCAGTAAGATTTAATATATAGGATTAACAAATAATGTTTGATATATTTTGCGCAAAAAATTCATTTGTGTATCTTGAGGATTTTTGTATACTTGTAGTTCAGTGAATCAGAGTTAAGGTTGAAATTTGGTCAAGCTATCTCTAGTATAGAGATAATTCATATTGTTATTCTATGATTATGTGTTTTATGGAAATTCAGTGCACAGAAACAAAGCCTTTTTAGAATTTTGAAATGAGATGTAGTTTTATTATTATTGAATATATATATATAATAAAAACAAACTCAGAAGT
>KK113897.1:453367-466992 GCA_000611955.2 Stegodyphus mimosarum
TATAATGAATAAATTGGAGGCGAAGCCAGATTAAATCTTCATTTTTTATTTCAGCTAGTTGTGTCTACTATCAAGTTGGCACATTAAATGTGCCTATTCCAAAAAAGCTTATATTTTAGAAAACTTTTCAGTAAGATAGAAGGAGTAGACAAACAGTAGTCCAGCTAGGTCAAAGCGCTGAAAGCAAGTGCCTTATCTTCCGGGTGAAGTCTTAATTCAGACTGAGTTAGTTTTGGTTCTCAATGCATTTTAATTGGATAGTTAATATTGCTATAAAATTACTATTGGCTGTTCGAGTTTTAGTTTTATTTACATCACCAGAATTATGTAAGAGTCATGTGACATGGATTAATCTAGAAATGACGCAGTGCAAAGAGAGGTTACTATTTTTAGAATTGAGAATAGAAATTTACGTTGCTAATTTACTATTTTACATATTCTTTGTGTTACATATATATTATTATTAGTGAATATATATATATATATATAGAACTACATTTTCACAAAGACGAAAATGAAATTCATTATTAATAAATTTCAATAGATATGTTGTTGTTATTATTATTATTGAATATATATATATATATACGTATGTGTGTGTGTGTGTGTGTGTGTGTATGTGTGTGCAAAATATAAAATATGAAAGAAAATTACTAAAATTTTTAACTTCACTTACGTCATTAATTTCCTTTTCAATAATCTGCACTGCGAAAGCTCTTTTCCAATCTCTGTTCACAGTTTAAACAAAGGATTTCGATACTATTATACACTGGTGAAATAAATTAAGACAATTTGCATATTTTATCGAATTGCATGAAAAGAACTGAACTGAAGGAAAAACCACTGCTTCTAGATACAAATGCAAATCTGGTTTGGCAAATATGTAAGCGTACACGTGTGTTTAGGTAGAGCCAGCAGAAAAGCAGGCCAATCGCAAGTTCAGATATGCAGAGAGTTTAATTTGACGCCCATTGTCGTGTGTAACCGAAGGAAACAGTTCCAGGATTCTGGATCCATCGAGAGAAAGCCTGGACAAGGTCGTCCAAGAGCCACGACGGCCAGAGAAGTTCGCTATTTGTCCATTTTAGCAAGGCGTAACAGATGGGCTACAGCTTCTCAGCTCTCTCGGGACCTACATACAGCCAGAGGAACCATTGTAACAAGGGTGACTGTTTCCAAAAGACTGAATGAGAGAGGGTTTTTTGCCAGAAGATCGGCTGTTTGCGTCCCGCTCACGTCTACGGATAGGAGAGTCCAATTAGCATGGAGCAAGCAGCATAGTGATTGGAGTACAGAGCAATGGGCGACCATTCTGTTCACCGACGAGTCCCGTTTTAGCCTAAACACCGATTCTCGCCGTACGTTCGTATGGAGAGAGCCAGGAACCCAATACTAACCCTCCAATGTCCGCGAAATCAACAATTATGGCGGTGGCGGTGTAATAGTCTGGGTAGGCATCATGTTGGATGGCCGCACACTTCTCCACGTCTTTGACAGAGGCTCCGTGACTGGTGTGAAGTATAGGGATGAGGTCTTGGAGCCCTATGTTCGCCTTTTCCGGGGTGCAGTGGGCTCCGAGTTCATCTCTACAGCACGATAATGCGAGGCCACATACATCTCTTCTGGTCGAGGAATTTCTCGAGATTGGGGATATTCGCCGGATGGATTGGCCAGCCAGGTCTCCAGACCTCAAACCTATAGAGCATGTCTGGGACGCTCTAGGGAGACGCTCTAGGGAGAGCAACTGCAACTGGCAACCTCACTCCGAGAACCATCCAGGAACTGAAAACAGCGTTGCTGAATGAGTGGGACCAATTGCCACAGGCACTGATAAACTGCCTTATTTCCAGTATGACATCACCCTGCGACGCCTCTATGGCTGTAAGAGGGGACCATAACCCCTATTAACCCATTTTTTTGTGCCTTCTGCAACCGCTGATTCAGACCTTCAGACTTCTATGAGTGTTACACACGAAAATGTGTGTCTATTATAACTGTTGAATGTTTATTTTGTTTCTATTATCAACCTATGTTCATTTTTTTAAAAATTTTATTAAAATCTATCCAGTAGATCAAATATAAAAATTCTCTAAATTTATTTCACCAGTGTATATCCCAGCTGCGAAGGGGCGCTTTGCGCTTATGTACACGTAAGACAACGACCTAGAGTTCTCCCAAATTCAGGTAAAAAACCAATTGGTTGCATGCCTGTTTCAAAGCCACGGTTAACGGTCAATATTACGCAATTTGTTTTTCCTCTTTTTCCTCTACTATATAACGTTCTTCCGCCGCTTTACAGCTTTCTTCTATTATTTAAAAATGTCGCAAGTTTTATATAAAATTGTGGACCGCTTATAGCAACTATTGTGTTGTATCAGACAAGAATTACATGTCCTAAATAATTAATGATGTATGATTGAAGATATGCATCAAGTATGTCCAGGAATATGTCATGTGTTGAGCTCGGCACTTTTGTCTGCAATTCCATCATTCCATCTGAGCAATAATTTCAAACTATTTTCTAACATCAAGTTATCTACAGCTAAAATATTGTATATATTTATTTATTTCAATTTTAAGACACTAGACAAGAATAAGCATTTAATTTTACTTTCGAAAGCACTGAATTACTGAGTTATTTTCAAAATTAAGGCTTACGCTTAATTAATTTAATATCACTAATGAGATTCAAATCAAGGGATTTGTTTTAATCTGGTTCGACACAAGTTATCAAGTATTCGAACAAAAGTTTAACTTCTTTATTCAAAGGGAAAAAATTATTTTAATTTCTTTCGCATAATATAGCTGTTAGATTTTTGATGCCAAACCAGTATCCATCAATGCAAATATTACCCTTTAATTCCTTCGTTTGATAATCAATTCTATCCCAGGAACCTTATACGCAACCTAGCCACAAAACTAAATACTTATTTCTAAGTAAAGAGATGTTTATTTCAAGACTGAAACGAAGCGTTTCATACTATAAATTGAACATCGACGATAATATTTACAAAAACTGAATTGTAACCAAATAATTGAAACAGGTAGCATTAATATGATAGGCAACATTTCGAAATGTCCCATTAATGTATAACATAAATACGACCTTGGCACCCAGCTTAGATAATTCTCATATGGCATGATTACATCAAATAGATTATTCTAAATGTTCCCAAATTCCGTAATGAAACCATATTAAACAATGTATTCACGCAGCGTAACCAATCAGGTGTTGGAAATTATTCGAACAGCGTTAATTGCGATTGTATAGAATTGAAATATTTCCTACCCTCTTTACCTGTTATCAACTTCGAAAATTCCCATATGCTCCACGTGTACCGAAAGTGTTTAATGTTCTACACATGCATCGCAAATATTATGGTTGTGAGGTTCCTTTAATTTGAATAACCAGTTGCTTCATGTTTTGAATCTGTACTGTCATTTCTCTCTTTACGTTTCTCCATCAGAATGCAAATGAGTTCGTGTGCATTTAAGTGAGGTTTTGAGACTGTTAAGTCAGAACGTGTTCTGCGTCTTGCAGCCACGTTACTAGATTTACAACTTCCTAGTCTTCGGCCTTGCATTATAGTTGCCTATAACTGAAATCCACGCTAGTGAATTTCTGAGCCAGCTTCGCGTTAAATTGCTCTGTGTAGCCTTTTGGGTATCAGTTTTGCTAACTTTAAGCTCTATATTTGATCTACTGCTTTTAAGTTCTCATCATAAATGCAAGTGGAGTTGTAAGCACTACGAATGCCTTCTATTAAACTTATTTAGTTTTAGATAAAGAGTGTTTTATACTCTTCTCAAGTCTCTGTGGTACCTTTGTCTCATAATTCTACATAGAGTCTACATAGGAGTCTACATAGAGTCTACATAGAAGTAAAGTCTACATAGAGTTTAAATTGGGTGATTCCCAAGACAGTTCAACTTTGCATGGTTAATAACGCGAGGTAATTAATTGAAAGAGAATTTTCGTAAATTATATCGACAGTTATTATTCTGTTTTACTATTCGAGCATTTATTATTCGTTATATTAAAGTAAGTATGAAAATATAATTTATGAGCATGGAAAGGAAGAGTGAAATTTAAGGAGAAAGAAAAGGTTTTGTGATTTTTAATTATACATGTATACTGCGCAAAAAAAAAAAAAAAAAAAATAGGCAGAAAATAAAGATTATCGAAACCTGGCAGGTTACTGCCAAAAAAAAGGAGGGGCAGTTCTATATCTCCCGTTCTACTGGGCCGATTGACGAGATTCAAATTGCGTTTTTCATGTCTCGAAAGCGCGACTTAGGATATTTATTAGATTTACATATAGTATTCAGTAAAATAAGCTTCATAAATTCCTTAACAAAATCAGTCGTCCAAGTAGAAGTGGAAATAGTTTCATTTTTTTGTGATTCATTACACTGGCAATTTATTTTTACATGATGTAATAGTTAGCAAAAAGACAAATGCATCGAAAAACAGGGCTATAACAATGCACTAGCTTTCTTCCTATTTCAACATTTTGTATTTGGTATATATATTTCTGATACTTAATACACCCACTGTAAATGCTTTTTTGTTTCTGCTGTCACTAGAAATAGTAATTATTGGTTAAAATAATAAATGACTCATAATTTAAATTAGTAAAATAATATATGATTACACATAATCAGAAAAGATCTTATACTTTTGACATAATACCCGCCAGGTGCCACACCTGCTTATGTGTTGTGTTGTAGCGGCTAATCTCACTTGCTTGCCTCTTCAGAATAAACCCACGGAATTTATCGTGGAAAGGAGGACAAGATTACGCCTGTCATTGGCAAGAGCCTTGCGCACCAGGTGGCAGTACAATTTTGCCCAGTTCCACCCCAGTTTTGAGGAAGAGCACTTCGGATGTGGACCTGAGGGTCTCACACGCCTCTTTTTTACCACTAAATGACATGAAAGGACCTCAGGTTTGCCATACATTTAGAGTGCCCCCATTCTGCAAAGACATGAGGACGCAATATATTTACAAACAACCATGACTCCTCCGTGATTCGAAACCGGACACTTCGGTTACGGTTGTTAGCGTCACTAAGCACTAATCTGTTTAGGTGGCAGATGTCGAATATAAGTGATTTGACTCATCATTAATCCGACCAAAAGTGGTACAAAAATGCTCCAGAGTTTATCTAATTCCATTTTCAATTAGTAAGAGAATAACGTACATGATGCATTACCTCCCTTGTTTGTTCCTCAGGGTCCAAGTAATTCGAGGCCCAGCAAACAAGCTGGCCGGCTGCAAGGACGTTTTCGTGGTTTTCCATCGGATACGAGTCACTTTTCCGACTTTTTCTTAGATTCAAATAACCTATCTAATCCTTATTTTCAATGAAATTATTGAATATATTTTGTCTTACAGAAAGTTATTTTTTATTTTTTCACAAAAAATAGTAATATAGTTGAAAGTATATAAGGTATTTCGCCCGGGTTCTTGGCATGCCTTCGTGTTGTGGTCAGCATGCTCGACGCGTATTCGAGAGGTCCGTGGTTCGAGTCCCGGCGAGGCCATTCATTTTTCACATCTCCGACTTCTAAATAACCTAATGTCTCTAAAAGTATTCGAAAGCATTATAATTTTATTTGTACTTTACACTTTATTTGTACTTTACATCTTTTGTTCTGTACAAAATGTTATTCACACAATTTTATCACAAAATGTTAAAATAAAATTTGCACTTCTCTTTGCATAAAGTGACAAGCTTCTTCATGGATCTGTCTACAATACCAAATAAGCATTTATTTCACATTTGTTTCCATATTTCAAATATAAGATTCCCATATATTGGTTCTTTTATTTAACATAAAATAAGAACGCAGAGACAAAAAATATTTTTTTCTCCACACAGGAAGAAATTATTTGTATTAAGGCATTATCGCATATTACATAATTAACTATTACTCAGAAAGCAAAGACTATTTCGCTATCACTCAAACAAAAAAATTTGTTTAAGTGCTCTGTAAAATGCGGTCGTTTAAATGGCAGAAAGATTCTTTGAGGAAAAGCGATATCAGGTTCAGCTTAGGCTATTTAAATTATATACGATGTCATTTAAACCTATACATTAACTCAGAACAATCACAAATTACTTTCCATGATACGATTTCCCATTATTTTCTAAAGATAGTTAAAAAGTATAAACTTTAATCAGTTCACAACGAGTTAAAAAAAACTGAGTGATGGATTACTTTACTTGAATAAAGTTCTTCAAAACTCGATGTTGTGAGGTGTATTTAACTTGAATAACTAGTTATTTCAGTTTTGAATCTTTACTGTCACTTCTCTCTTTCCGTTTTCCAGCCAGAATGCAAACTAGTTCCCATGTATTTAAATGAGGATTGAGATTGTTAAGACAGAGTACTCTGACTCTTGAAGGTCACGTTACTAAGTGTGGTATTCTAACACAAGAGTTCCAGTCTTCGGATTTTCATTACACTTACCGATAGTTTACATTCACGTCGGTGAAACTCAAAGCCATGGCTAGTACGTGTAGCCTTCGACTATCAGATTATAAGATACTTCTCTCGCTTTCTTAGCATACCTTCGTGACGTAATGGTCAACACACTCGGCGCGTATCTGAGAGGTCCGAGATTCGAGTCCCGGTGAGGGCGCTGGTCATTTCTCATCTCTCCAGATTCAAAAATACCTAACGTTTCTACAGCGGCGCCCGAACTAAAGCAAGGTGGTGAATGATGATTCTTCACCACCCGAATTGGTGAATCCCCTAATCCCCAGTCGCCCTTTAAAAGGGGGAGTATATGACGTTCTTCTCCCTTCTTAGCATTCTTTCCTGGTGCAATGGTCAGCACACTCGGCGCGTATTCGAGAGTTCCGAAGTTCGAATCTTGGCGAGGGCACTGCTCATTTTTCATGTCTCTATAAGATATTTAAATTTAGCTTTACAGTTAAGTTTCTACTTAGAGCTCTCGCCATAAATGCTGGCGGATTTGTAACCATCAGGTGTATCTCCTGTCCATCTGTTTTGAATTTAAAATAAGAGGTCTTTTATATCTTTCTCAAGTTTCTGTGCTTAATTTTAGACTAGCGATAAGTCGATTTACATCTATCAAAGGTTTGGGAAGAGTTTACAGCAGTGAAAGTCTTCAAGCCTTACAGTGTTCATGGGATGATTTAGTATATCTCTGATTCACACATGCCAAACTACATTTCGACTTGTAACAGGCAGTAGTTTTATTTTTGAAACTCACACTATTATAGATATTTTTTTTAATTCAGCAATTTAAATCTCTTAAATTGAGCAATGTAAATCATTACAATTTCTTAAACTACATTACTTTAAAGTGAAAATCTGCTTTAAGTAATACAAAATGGAAATAATTACGTTTCTCTACTCTACTGCTCTAGATTTCTCTATCTTCATGTTTTAACAGCATACTTCGAATTTTAGGATAACATAAACATGTACAGCACCAAGAAAAAAACATAATATGTATTATAATACAGCACATATCAATTTAATAAAGGATTTACCACTGTAATTTCTTCGTATTTCATACTTCATACTCGCATTAGTTGTATACAAAAAAACTGTTAATTTTTATATAAAAATCCTCTTGGTCTGTTTTACTTTCTTGTACGAAGTAAAGGAAGTATTGTAATCACGAAAGATTTCCAGTATCATACTTTGGCGAAAATAGCTGTTCTGACCGCTCTCAAATCCATCTAAATGATGTTTTTTTTTTTTTTGTGACATTTGCATTTATAGACAGAATAAAGACCTCTTTTTCCAAAACGAACGGAGTGTGAAAAGGATATACAATGGATTCTGAAGAGATTTCTTTCGTAGCGTGTGTACGTATTTATGTATGTATCTCACATAACTCAAAAAAGAGTAGCCGTAGAACGCTAAAGTTTTGCATAGGAGAATGTTTATAGCATGTAGTTATGCACCTCTATCTTTCGTTACACTCCGCCGTAGCAAACACATATAGATTCCTACCATGTAACTCGGCTCAGTGAGCTCAGTATTTTTATTCTTGTATGTTAGTAAACTGTGAATTTTTTTATTTAAAAATGATCGAATATGTTGTTCTTATGTTCCGGTTAAGGTTTTTATGCTTTTTGTTAATCTGCATGCAATAATTGTAGAATTATCAACAATTTAGAAATTTAAATGATGCTAAGCCTAACGAGCATTTGAAACTCTTAGAAGAACACTGAATTAATTTAGTTGGTGCATCAAATTCAGTGTCTTTTTTGCCCAGGTGAACCAAAAGTGAACTTTCAGTTTTATGTATCAGAAAATTTGTCTTTGTGCCCGCTTGCCGAATTGCTCGTTTTGGCTTAGAAACTCTAATTTTAATTGCAAAAAAAGATTTTTAACTGCATTTGGTGTCATGCTTTTTCTGTATTTTGCAATTTTTATGAAGATGTTTTAAGTTTTATGTAAGTTTTGCCTTGCCGCGAGGTGGGAACTGAATTGATTGAGTGAGAATATATCACTAATGAAATTTGCTGAAATAAGTTTAAATGAAGGGAATCAAAAAAAGTATATAAAAAATATATATAATTTATAAATTTTATAATAAATTATATAAAAAATATATAGAGCCGTACTAGGAAGTCATGTGCTTTCATTCTTTCTAGCAATGTGCATGTTGATTGTACACAAAGAAAAATTTCTTGTTCTGTTTTTTTGAAATCATTGCGCTGCTTCTCATTCAGATGAAACACTTTTAATTATTGTTAAGACTAGTATATATATATTTTTTTTTATTTCATTTTGCTTTTACTTATTGGAAAATTTCCACTTGAAGTTGAACAATGCTGAAAAAAATAAAGTATGGTTACAAATTTTGTATTAGTGTAAAGAATAGTGAAATTATATGTATGTTGTAGTATATCTTGTGTAATGTAACATGAAAGACCTCAAGAGAATCAACCTTTGGCGAAAAAATAAGGTTACAGAGGCAAATCCATTTTACATTCAGGTAAATAGCTACCTCGCCAACGTTGTGCAAGCTGGCGATGATTTTGAAAGCCAATTTTTCCCACCAAATTTGGCAAGAAATTTCCAAAAGGGCCAAATTTGGCGATATTTTACTTCGATCCCTATAAAATTGTAACTGGTCTTTCACTGCGTAACTGTAACTGTATCCTGCCCTATATAGCTGAATTGCATATGCCTTTTGAGAAATAAAAGGTATTTTGAACAAACTTGAGAAACTTTGAGAAATCAAAGGTACTGGAAATTTTTCGGCAGGCAGAGGAAAACTGTGTAAGACCGGCGAAAGCATTGTTATGTAATACATATTTATCTTAACTGCAATGATTATCATCATTCTGTTATCAGTCATAGAAGTTATTAATTTGATTTTATTAGTTGATCTTAAATTTTTTTGCCTTGTTGAAAAGTAATTGTTGTCAGTTTAATTTTTGCAGTTTTGGTTAACTCTGAATTTAAGTTGCTTGTGTTAATTTTTTTCTTTTATCCTTAAAGTTATTTGGTTAACCATTTAATTTTGTTCTTTAACTCTTCATCTTAACTGGTTTTTGTAATGTTTGGTTAACGCTTAATCTTAACTTGTTTTGCTTAATGTTTAATTTAGGTTAACGTACCCCTCTTTCTGGTAAAGTTTGAATCCATATTTTCTAACTCTGGTGGTAAAGTCGTTTATGGTGTTGTAGAAACATTCTTAAGAAACATGAATTTCGCTATGTAATTATTATATTTCAACTGTAGAAACATTCTTAAGAAACAGGAATTTCGCTATGAAATTATTATATTTCAACTGTAGAAACGTTCTTCGGTGTTTAATTTAATTTAGTAACTAAAAACAAGTTTTTTTAATTCCCTTTCACAAATTTTTATATCTGTGTTGGGAATCATGATTTATCACTTTATTTTCAAAATTTTTCTGGACTTTCAGTTCTCCAAATGCTTATCTCTGTCAGGCAGTGGTCTGGAAAATTTCCTTAACCAAGTGCAAATCTGCACCTTACTTCAAAAGTTTTTTTTTTCTTTGCATGCAGCTACGCCACGCCGAGGTTTTGGCACTGAGTGATTTGGAGTCCGTTAGGCTTCCACCATGCTTAAGTGACACCCTGTGCAAGGTTAGCTGCAGCAATATGTTTTTTTTCTTTCGTAGAATAGGAGGATGATCCTTTTGGGTCGAATGTAACTCTTGCAGAAATAGGGATTATCTGCTAACATCCGGCTTACTAACCTCATATCCTCACCTTACTGCCTTGGATTCTCCTCATAGGGTTGCCTTGCGACTGGCGGTTTTTGGAACTTCAAGCATCGCCAAGCCAGGGGCTGTCGAGAAGAAGTAAAAAAGAACCTGCAGCGGTCTTCGAGAGAGGGAATCGGAAGTTTTCGCCAGACAAGAAGCAGTTGCTGAGACCGAGAAATTGTTCAAGAGGGCTCTGTCGAAGGCAATACTGGAAAAGATGGCTGAAGAGTTAGCGAAGAGGAAACCAACGAGGGTCGGAAACGCATGGAGGTTCGAGTCTAGATAGAAGGGGTGGAAAGCCTAGTTTCTGCTCCCAATATATACTAATATGTATTGTTTTTTTATCGATATCAATGTAATCAAAGATGTCACTACTCACCTTTTTGTTGTCACCAAAATAATGGATCTGCTTTGTCCCAAGTAACTTGATTCTTGCGGGGGCCTCCCCCTTTTTGTATAAAGGTATGTTTTCTACCTGTTTCTTTGTTTCACAGCGGTAAACCACATCTGTAACCACCACCACTTATGTATTTAAAATATTGTAGCTAGTTTTGTTTACTTCCAATAAATGTTAAGTTTAAATTTACCTACACTTGCTTGTTTCACTCATATTTTAGAACACTGGACCCAATAAACTAAATTAAAACTTGAACGGATTTTTGCTAATGCTGAACACATCGCCTTTTTCTAAGTATATTTGCACTTGCTTTATTATCGTTATGGTATTTACAACTATATTTGTTGATACTCATTTAACTACATTTCATATAAACAACATATCAGTAGGATATGTTGTTTTCAATGTTTGTCACACAATTTCTCCTTTTGCAGTATTTGAGTGATGATATGATTTAAAGTTGATTTACACATTCATGACACTCATAAGTAATGAATCAATGAGGTTAAATGTGAAAAATACTATAACAGCATCAAGCATCATTCTCAGTACAGTTCAGAGTTGAGTTCATAGTTTAGCTCGAAGTATTGAGAGCAGTGATAGATAACTGTACGAGGTATACATCTGGAGACATTTTACGTTTAGTTGTATTTAATTTTCTTAGCAGTTTGAAGTGGTAACTAATGATTATGCTTTGTCATACTGAGAAGATCTGTACGAGTACTTTTATGAAAAGTTCCATAAGCCAAGAAAGGAGTGAAGATTGCGTATGCTTCCGATATGCTTATCCGGGATCTGCATCGTCTTGGTTATCGAAGTGATCAGTAATCGTGATTCAGTCCAGCACGATGCGGCGATTTGATACACGGAATCCTGACATGGAATATAGTTATCGAAGGCTAGAATATGAAAAATCCAGTAGAATATCACGGACAGCATTTACATGAAGTATCGCATGGAATTTTTGCGGTCAGGTACCTGCCGACATACCAGTCAAGTTAGCCACCTGTTAGTCATCATGTTAGGTTTTTCCTCGCCTGACATATATTGACATATTCTGTTAATCTGTTCTGGAAAGGTTTAAGTTTTCTTTACTTCAACTACATTCGTTTGGTAGGTAACCACGTTCTATACTACGCAAATATTCTCATTATCAACAAAAATCAAACAACACTGATGAAATCAGTAATAATTATAATTAGAAGTAAAGAAGCAAAATTGTTTTTTAAAATTTCTCAGTTTTGTCTATCCAAAGAAACAAATATGTTTAATAAGTTGTAAAATATCTGAAATTTTCAAACCGTAGGAAGAGATTTCATGAATACATTAAGAGTAACGCTTATTATTTATTCATATTTACAAAAGCAACGAATAAAACGAGCACATTCTTTTTTAATTTACATGAAACTTCACACGTACAGCTTCGAAACTTCTTGCTTCGGCTATTGACGAACCAAAGAAAAGAAAAGAGCATAAACGATTTTTGTGAGGAGCTATTTAGACCTGACTAAGCGTAAATACTTCCTTTGTTTTTATAATTAAGTTCATTCCATTTATGGTAATTTAGTGCTAAACAAAAGCTGAGTGCTCCAGTAATAGAATTCTTAGATTCCATTTATGGATCTTAAATTATATAAAAATGAAAAATATTACAGTGATGTTTTTTGTTTTAACAAAACTATAAAAGAACCAGCAGTGAATGATCTCGAAAGAAATTTTCTATTAGTATGCAAATATTTCAATGAAAGAATTCTGTTAGTTAAATCTCGGAAATATCTTATCGATCCATGTTGCATTAAAAGATAGAAATCTAAGATAAAAGAAAATCTTTAAGTGAAAGTTTCTATTTCCTCTTTCTTCAAGCTGAAACATTATGCGCCCTCTTTCACTTATGCTGAATGACTGGAATAGCTAGCTTCCTTACTCGTGAATTACAGTCTTGCGTTTTGTTCTCGGAATATACTTCGTATTTTTTATTTGTGGATGATACACTTTAAACCATAGCATTTCGATTAAGTTCCTTTGTTACTTTTTGCCACTGCATTTCATAGCCACTTCATTTTCTAGTTCTTGCCATTTTTAAATAAATAAAATTATGCAAATGTATATAAGCTTCTCTAGACCGCAAGTGGCCTGAAATAACTACGGAAATGTTATTTCATGTAAAGGAGTGAATTTGAAGTGTAGTAATAAAGAAACGAAGGAGTAAATTTTCGCATATAAATGATAAGAATCTGTTCCTTTACTTCACAGTCATGATTAATATAAATAATGTAGAAGGGCTTAACATCAGAGTATATACTTTTTTAAACTTATCACGTGCTCCTTCCTTAGGCACTACACGGAAATTAAGGGATGTTCCATAGAGGTCTTTTTTAAAGGAAACTGGCTCGCACTCATGTTACACATGAGGAAAACCACAAAAACGCTCATGCAGCCTGCTCGTTGGCCAGGACTCGTACATCGAACCGAATTACCAGTGTTCAGCGGCTTTTACCGCTCGACCGCTGGTGGGCAGAGTATATACTTATACGCTAAATTTTGAACAACTCCCTGCTTCTTTACGTATAACTAAATTAAAAAAGAATGTAAATAAATAAAAGACTTTAAAAAAAAGAATCTTTCAGAAATCGAATTCAAAATCCGTTGAAAGAGGATAAAAAAAAGAATCTTTCAGAAAATAAATCAAAATCTGTTGAAAGAGGATACAGGGTGTTCAATTTAAATGCAAAAAACCTTTACAGACATAAGAATGTTTTATGAACATGCGCACCTTACGTACATAAAATCCTGGATAAGACATGTTCCTAATTCAGTGCATTTTCTACATAGTTTACAGGTTTTTCAAACAATGATATGGAGTTGCTCCTTATCATAATCTGTATGGCAACAGCGATCTTCATTCACCACTTCTTTCGGTGTTTATTTTGTTTATGAAATAAGTTCCTTTTTAAAAAAACGTACCTACAGACGTATTCTAGAGTAATGCATAG
>KK113897.1:467032-479980 GCA_000611955.2 Stegodyphus mimosarum
CCCTAAAAACTTTATCGTAAAATTTGCGGTATAACACTTCATACCATCTTACCATATCCGGGAGTGATGTTCATTGCGTAATAAAACAATGAATTGCCATAGAATATCATGATATACCTCAGCATCTACAGTCTTTTCAAAGAACTTAATAATGCTAATCAACAAATTTAAACGTTTTCACTACCATGTGGACCAAATACAAGGTGCCTGTAACTTAATCGCTGAATAACCATATTAAATTGAAACGTAATTTTATAAAGTAACAGGAAATAATTTATATCCATACAATCAGCAGTTCAATTAATTTCCGTTATTATAATTTTTTAGAACTGCAACAGGGAATTTGTTGGTTACGGACAAATGGCGCCAAGCATTGAGAAAGCAATGTGCGTTTTCTGGTTATGAGAAACAAATCTCCAAAAGTAGTTCAGAGACGATTCAGCCATGCGTTTAATAAACCTCCAGCAACGAAAAATAAAGGGTTAAAAAATTTTGATAGATCGGACATGTTTTGGATAAAGGAAGTGCAGGTTGGCCAAGGGTCAGCGATCAAAATGTTTCCGTCATTCGAAATATGTTTCTGCGCAGTCTCATTAAATCCATTCGCCGTGCCACACTGCAAACAGGAATTCCTAGGTCGACTGTTCATGAAATTGTTCGCGAACGATTGAAATTTAATGCGTATAAATTCCAGATTTGTCAACAAATCAAACAGTAAAATCAAATCGTTCATAAAGAATTTTCTCTAAACATTCTTGACTTTATCATAATGATGATCAATTTCTTCAGAAAATCGTATTTAGTGATGAAGCAATATCACCGAATAACAAACCCGTAAGTTAACGTTTAATGGGCACTTACTCATAACAGAGTGACTAGTCCCTTCTTTTCTCGAAGTAATCAATTGAATCGTACGATTACGTCGATATGCTCTTGATGGTTTTTAGTAACAAAATTAGAAAAAATGCAATAAAACATTTTTTTTTTCAACTGGTTGAGGCTCTCTGCCATTGGACTACACATGTATACGTGTTCCTTGACGAAACATTCCCAAATCGTTGGACTAGTGTTAGGTAGACCACTTTCACAGCCACCCCGTTCTTCAGATGTCCTAACCTTTCGACTTCGTTTTCTGGAGATACCTGAAGAACCGAGTTTATGCAGCAGAGATTCACAGCACCGAAGAACTGAAAAATTGAATCACCAATAGAAGCAGTTAGTCTGACTCGGTAAATTCTTAATAATATCAGGAAGGAAATGAAGAACAGACTTTATACTTTCCGAGTAACTAATGGTGCTCATGTTGAAGGGCATTAATATAAAATTCTTTGAAGTGCTCAATAAATTTCAGTCAATCATTTTTCTTTATTTCTTTTTCTGTATTGTTTGAATTATGTCTTTATCCGGGAATAAATTATATATACCCTGTAGACCTTTGATCAAAATTAATTTTTCTAAACACGAAACTGCGAGTGGAAATTTCGTAATATGTAGAGAAAGGAAATGTATTCTAATAAATTAGAAAACATATACTTATTTTGTTAACTTAGAAGTCTAGTTACGTCAATAATACGGTATTTATTCGTGCATCCCTCACCTAGCGTTTTAGCGCAAAATTCTGAAAGTTTTGAAAATATTCACATAATTATTCTCCTTCTTTCAAAGTTAAAAGAACGAGTTCCTGTAAAATTTTAAAATAGAGTCGTCGACGTAGTTATTGTTTTCGTCTTGCTAACAAAGACAAAACCTCGCGAATTACCTCAAAAGTAACGCCAAATCTTTCCATTCTAAGCATTTCCCCATTCACTTTCTCTAATTATTTATGGATGATCTGAGGCCGAAAGAGTAGAATAAACAATAAAAAAACGGCTGAGACTTCAGTTACAAGTAAATAGAAATGAAGATATATCGTATCAGAAATTATAATATTAATATAATTATGTATTCTTATGAGAAAGCACGTTCTCTTAGTATTAAGAATTTATCTGTAGTGCATCTTTATCTCCTTTTGATTTGTTATGTTCCTGCTTTAATCACGTCTTTCAGAAATAAAATTATTCACAAAATTTTCCCCTTTCAGTTTCTGGACGAAAAAATTAGAAAAAAAGAGAGAGAGAGAGAGAAAACATGCCAGGAAATACAGTATACTTAAGTATCTATGAAATCTTTGCGAGTAATATTTTTATTAAGCATGAAAGGTAGGTAACAAGGAACACAATAAACTGATGTTATTATCGAGAAGTTTGAATTTTAACCCTAATAGTATGTTTAAATGTCGAATTTCAAATTCCATTTAATATTTCAAATAACAAATGGCAATTTTGATCTACATTAGAAAAAAATATTAAAATAAATAATCAGGAGCAAATTTGAGAGGGCAATTTCAGAAAAGGTGCCGGTACTTTCTGTTTTAAATCTCCAGTATTCGCCAAGACGCAAGAGCGTACCGATATAAAGACACAGACATTCAAAGAACTCTTATGAAATTCAGTTTACATCAGGAAGAATGCAACATTCACCAAGATGACGGGACGGTAATGCGAAAATCTTTATCTTGGTCAATAGTCGTAGACTTGCATAAAAGTACCGACATCTTTATAACAAGGTATCGTTTTGAAATCGTCAAGATGGCGATTCGTAATACGTGAAAATTCCTTTCTTTTACGCTATGAAGTAAAGAATTAGAACCAATAGTTAGGAATGTTAATTCAAAAATTTGAAATACAAAAGTAAAAATAGTCTTCATTGCTTCTGGCTGTCACAAATTACGATGCAAATATGTATTTACAACTTTTAAAGCCTGGACAATGCACATCTGCGGTGTTATCGTCATCCGATAATTTGTAGATGCTTTATTTTTGCCATGTTATTTTCGACGACAATTTTAAATATCTAAGGTTTTGAACCGCATGATTTTCGATGATAATGTCTTTCTTTTTTAGAATTGCGATGTTTTCTCCTTGCTTTCTTTTCTTTCCCGCTGTTTTGTTGAAGACGTTTTTCGCCTTGCCTTGTTTTATTTTGTTGTTTTCTGCAAATACATGCATCATTTCACCAAAGGCCTTTCGGTGCAATCAATGTTTGGTCATCGTTTAATTTCTTAAACAAATTTTTAATTTTGTCAGTTTCTTCGAATTTGGAGCAAAAGAATCACCATTATTGAAAATTTTCTTCTTGTAAGAATCTTCTAATTTTGAGATAGAGAAATATTCCATCTTTCAAATCACTAAGATTCTGAAATTCCCTTTTAAGGAATGCGAATGTTTTCCCATTCTTATCCATGGAATCCTTATTACTTATTCTTATCTTGAACTGGTTCCTATGTAGGTATGTTCAAAATGTCAGACGCTGAAAGCGAACCTATATTCAAGGCCCTTCTTCTAGTAGAGTGGCATCTTAAAAAATTTCCTTCTTTATCTCAAAGCATATTTTGATTATTATTGTATATACGTACATGTATTTAAAGGATAAAGACCAAAGTTTTCAAAGCGCTTTATTTCAAATAAGTGCTTTTATTTTCTATCCATTTTTGTTCTGACGAACGTTCTTAACGCATATAAAACTTTTCGTATTTATTGGAAACAAACTAGACTAATTTTTGAGCACCGTTAAAAATTTATGAGTGTACCTCTTCCGTAGCGAAATGAATCAAAATTTCTAAAAAAAATAATAATGTTTCTAATTTCATAATTGATTTTTTATGCAAGGAGATTCCATAAATAGATGCAGATTTTCGAAACACTTCGGAATGTTCGGCAATTTTGAACACAACTTCAACAAAACACATGAGATGGAATCTTGATTCACCTATAAAACACATTTGATCTAAAATGGAAAAACCGCTACGAATGAAATTCTTATTATCTTTGTAGAGACATTAGGTTATTTACAAACAGAAGAGATGAAAAATGAGCAACGCCTTCGCCAGAAATCGAACCACGGACCTTGGACCTCTCGGTTACGCGTCAAGCGTGCTGACCGCTACACCACGAAGGCATGCGAAGAAGGGGGGAGAAATACCTTATATCTTTACAAACGGGACATACAATAAGGCAATATTCACTACTTCTTTCCCGCGGAAAAATCATCAAACCCCTTTCTGCTTCAGAAAATTTCATACTTCCCCTCCCCTCTTTCATTAACTCATATACTACTTTCTGATACATAACAGAGAAATAAAAGAATCTAAAAATCACAGTAAGCAAAATACGCACAAAAATGCAGGGTATCCGAGACGAAACGCCCTAATTTGAAATATTTGTAGAAAAACATGTATTCGATACATAAAGAAAATTCGCTTAATAGCGGAGACAGAAAATTTTCAAGTTTTCTCTGTCTTATCACATTGTTTCTACATGAGCCTTACGAATTGCACGGAGGATGTCAAATCGATACTCGATATCCCTCGAGGTATCCTTCAGTATCTGAGATCCTTTAACAATGAGGAATGTTTTCGTCAAACGTTGCTGGTTTGAGTTTATCGTCTGATTTCACCTCGTGTTATAACTGCAACAACGCGGGAAGCTTTAGATCTTGTGTAGCATATTGTAGATAGTTTTGAGACACTTACTCACATGACGTCATACGAATGGATTTCTTGGGACCTCTAGCAAACGTATCTGAAATAGATTAACCGTCTCATCTGATGTTCTTGATAACCACCAATATGCCTCCTAGCAGCAGATCTTGTCTCTAGAAACACTTTTTTCTACGTCTTGATTCTGTTGGTCTGGGAAGGGATTCTGTAGTACTTTGCACGGAAACATCGTTGAACTGCAATAATGGGACCTAGTTCTGCATACCACCACAAGGTCAGTGCTTTTTTATCATTCGCTGCCATTTTTGAGTTTTTTTTAATTTTTCAAATTCTTCAGTTTTTATCACAGCTAGTAAAAATTAACTAAAAATGAATTACACTCAAAATGAACTTAACAGAACATTATAAATGTAAATTTCTACAGCTAATATTTCCCCTGATACATAACAAAATTGCTTGGGTTGTTTATTTTGTTCCGTATAGGTATTTCAAATTATGGCGTCTCCTCTCGAACGCCCCGTATATACCCTTAAATATACGGTCACTTTTCAATTAAACATGTTATACTCTTCAAGTTTTGCTGTAGAGAATTAGCATACGAAATCAAAATTAAATTGAGGATCCATTGAATTGCCTATTTTATCATCCTGTAGTAGGATGATAAAATAGTCAAGTTCAGTAGTTTCCGTAGTTTGTTTCTGTAGTAGAAATGGGAAAAATAGATATCTTACTGAAGAAATAAGTATAATTTCTGAATTCAAAAAAAGGAATTCTATATTCATATATATTCTTTAAAATTGATTAAAATTGTAAGTGTTTGTTACGTGCTTTTCAGATGTCTTATATCATAAAAGGATTTTCGCAAGACTTACACAATAAATATTAGATAACATTTTCGAATATCAAATATCTGTTGGTTCCCGTGATTAACAGCACATCTCACAATTATGTTTTGTTTCAACAAGTTTGCATCTTTGACCAAAATAATTTTATTGATGAGGCTGCATAATTGCCCAAAGGAGTATACGTGGGTATTCACTGAAAACAAGAGTGAAAGGCATTTTGATGAAAACCAGTTCAGATTTAATATTTTAAGTAATAATGCAACAAACACGCATATCGCCTACCCTTCCAGTCACCGGCGACAGAGATCGAAAGGCAACTACTACGAATACTCAAGTTTAGCCATCTCGTTGATTCATAGATAATGTTGCCAAGCATTTGCCTCTGCGAACTTGGGTATTTATTAACGAACATACCTATTGTAAATGTGTTTTCACTAAAGAGCCAAAAAAACTGGTATAGGCTTACGTATGCAAATAAAAGAGATATATAACCAATCACAATGAAGGGAGGCATTCGCAGCGCCGATATAAGACAACAAGTATCTGGCAAAGGTGTTAGGTCAATTCTGCTGCTACAATGGCAGGTCAAGATAAGTGAGTTTGAACGTAGTGTTAAAGCTGGTGCACGAGAGATGGTACATAGCATTTCCGAGGTAGCGATAAAATTTGGATTTATTTCCGCTTACGACCATTTCACGAGTATACCGTGAAAGTCGGAAATCCAGTGAAACATCAAATCCCCGACATTGCTGGGCCAAAAACCGCTCGTAAAAGAACGAGAACAACGCCGACTTACGAGAATCATTAAACGTAATAGATGTGCAATTTTTCTTCAAACTGGTGCAGATTTCGGGGTTACAGCCGAAAACATCGCGGGCGAAAGCGTCGCGGAGAAAACAACGCAAGACGAAAACTTCGTGGTTCAAAACACAGTGGGAGAAAATAAAGCAAAGAGAAAACATCGTGGTACAAAATATCGTGGTCGAAAATAAAGCGGTTCAAAAACTTCGTAGTTTAAAAACACCGTCGTCGAAAATATCGTAGTAAAAAGTAAAGTACCTACAAATCATCGCATGATGATAACATCGCAGACATGCGTTTTTCAGGCTTTTATAATTGTTAATAGATATTCGCCTAATGATTCATGAGAGCAAAGTGTAAAGAAGGATAATTTTTACTTTCATATTTTTTATTAACTAATAAATTTTTCAAAAACAAGAAATTTAAACGAAACAAGGAATAATTTTCACTATAAGAGCATCAGATTAACAAAAGTGATGCAAATGATATCATAATTAGTTTAGCAATTTTTTATAGACAAGTTCATGCAGTTACTTATCTTTCGTTTTCTAATCTTTTTTAGATTATACGTTTCCTGAAAAATTACCAGTGAAACTTTATAAAAAAATAATTTATTAATGGCCTTTGTTAGTTAACTATGTCAGTTTAAAATTAAGTACAATTAAATTGCGTTAATTTTCTGTGCTTAAGTTTCCTTTTACATTTTCAGTAAATATTTATTAATTAATAAAAAATATGAAAGTGAAAATTATCCTCCTTTCCATCTTGCGCTCACAAATCATTATGCGAGTTTTTACAATTGTTAAACAATCACTAAATTTTACGATTATTAAAGCCTGAAAAACGCATCTCTGCGATGATTTATAGGTATTTTATTTTTTACCACGATATTTTCGACGACGATGTTTTTAAACTGCGAAGTTTTTGAACCGCTTTATTTTCGACGACGATGTTTTGCACCACGATGTTTTAGAGCTGCGATGTTTTCGCCTTGTGTTGTTTTCTCCGCGACGTTTTCGTCCGCGATGTTTTTGCCTCGATATTATCGGCGGGCACCAGATTTCAGTGTTGGGGCATCAACAATTTCCAGCGTACGAACTATAGAAAGGACCATCCCCCTAACTCCGACTGAATTCAAATCACCCCTTCCTACAGCCAGTGGGAGGTAGGTGTAATTCTCAACGTGAGCAGAAGGTTTCGTCAAGGAGGTTTGTGCGCGAGGCGGCAGCAATTTGCTTACCGCTCACGTCACATCTTAGAAGTGAACTTTTGAGTTAGGCACGTCAACATGTCCACTTGACAAATGATCAACGGTGGGCTGTTCTCTTTACGAATGAGTTCATGTTAACCTACGAAACCGATAGGAAGAGTTATTTGATTTGGAGAGGACACAGAGTCCGTATAATCAGCAAACATTCTTGAAAGAGATGCATTGCCTGTGTTTGGGGTGCTATCTTTTCGGTTGGACGCACAGACCTCTATGTCTTTCCACGTGGAACCTGGAATACCCAGGCTTATAGGAATGACATCCTTGATGCTTATATGCGCCTTTATTCAGGGGCAATAGGTGAGGGTTTCCTGTACAGGACGACAAATTAAACCTCACTGGGCTCGCATTGTGGATGATTATCTTCAGCAACAAACAATTCAGGGCATGCAGTAGCCAGGTCGATCACCGGAGCTGAATACTGTCGAGAATGTTTAGGATGCTTTAGAGATGCGTATAGCTGCTGTCAGGCCTCCTCTTCAGACCTTTGCCACGCTTGCAACTGCTTTGCAAAAGACCGTATCATTGACAGCATCACACATCGTTGTATGTGCTGTATTGCATCTAAGAGGAATCAAACTCCATACTAAAGGTGATTTTCCTATACCAAACTGACACATCCGATTTCCTCATTTTTACACATATACTAGTTTTTATAACACCATAATTATCTAATTTCTTTTCATGCAGTTGTATACCTTACTATGTGTTGTATACTATGGTTCCGTTTCTTTAAATTCTGCATGTAACTTTTTGAGTAATCTTCATTTTTGCGATTTTTTCTTAATTAATGATAACCAATGAGGACTTAGTGCTCATTTACTGTAAATTCCTTTTAAAAGTTATGAAACATTCATAAAGAAACAAGAGGACTGTAAATGCGGTTTACAGAAATTTAGAGTAGAATAGGTTGGAAAAATACTGCCCTTCTAGAGCACTTAGGAGTTTACGAAATTTTGGAAACTTCATTTCATCTTTTATTTCTCACTGTAGAACTTTCTTGACATCAGTGACAGAGGGACTAGTACGCTAAGCAGCCACTGGGTCTCAGGTATTATCTCTCAACTTGCCTTTTCCACCAATGGTAAAATGTTATCAAAGCATTGATATTTTTGCTTTTCACTTCTATTTTTTCTTTCTATGTAGAATATAATTTCAGAATTTTTCAATGTCAGGCTTTTGAAAGGGATTCGTTCAGGCTTACAATCAAATTTGTTTTTACTAAATCTGTATGTAACGTTTTCGTATTAAGGTACCAAGCTACTAGGCGTTAGTAAGAAGGCATTATATAAATCATACTGAAATGGCGTCAGTAAGAAGGCGTGCTAAAAATCATACTGAAATCAAACTTCTCTTGTTTGTGAAGAATGGTGGCATGGACCAGAAAAATAATTGGTACACTAATCTTAAATATCTCTAAGAAAATACGATTTACAATAATTTATTTTTAATATTGTGTGATAACTACATAATCTTTTAGCAATTTTTTTAAATTCTGTATCTAGTTTTTTCAAAAACTTTAAAATTCTAAACAACTATGTAAGTTAAATCCTACTTTGAACTTTCAAAATGCCAGGCTGAGCAGTCTATGAATAATAACAACCTTAGACAAACCAGCGCATGAGAAGTCATATGCTTTCAAACGTATCATGCTGTTCTTTATCACGAAAGAGAAGAACAAGCTCTCACGTTCTCTTGTTATTTGCTCTTCAGATGTGGTTTCTGCTAGTGTCCTTGATTTCAGATTCCTAAGATTCATTTCAAGTAGGCTTCTATGTTTGTTCTCGACTCAACTTTCGCTCAGCTCAGAGTATTTCAATTTTGGGGGTTTATCTTTCAGATGAATTTCCAGGCTTGCAGGTTTTCCCCCTGTTGTCCGTATTGCTCTTAGGCTCTTCAGTTTGGTATATTTTGCGATCCCGCTCCGCTGGTATATATATGTGCTCTTTCGTCTTACATCTAACGCTTCATAAAAGACAGCTCGCTAGTTCGCTCTTCCCGATATGTGTCACATACCTTTCACTTTCTTCTCCTTCAATGCATATGAAAATACATGCTTATTTAAGTTCTTATACAGCTTTATTTGTATTTATACGTGCAGGGTGATCCAAAGTATGGGCACATAAAATGTTTGAAACTTTTGAGAATTTCAAAATGGGTATTAATGGCAAATGTTTTAATATGTGACAACTTGCAGTGATAAAAAAGTAATATATCACATGAAATTTCGCTAGTAGTTTATTATACACTCACGTTTGTGAAAATTGCAACACCATGAAGGACTTACGCGAGTGAGCTGAAATTTTCAGGAAATGCAAAGTAGCGCATGATATGCAAATGATTAGAATTGCAAATCCGTAGCGCATGCGTATGCTGAGCAGCGCCCTCTGAACGCCTGATGGATCCGAATAAATAGACGGCTGTAGCGAGGCGTGTATGGTTATCGGTGGTTATCTGCTAGTGGTAAACGTTAACTCAATCTGTACTTATGCCTCGTCGACGAAAGAGAGCGAGATTTGAACAACTTACAGAGTTTGAACGAGGGAGAATCATCGGCCTTCGTGAAGCTGGATTGTCGTATCGTGCAGTAGCCTCTCGTGTGCAGCGTAACAGCAGCACAGTGATGCGCGTTTGGAAGCAGTGGACGGACGAGTGTCGGACAACTCGGAAATCCGGGAGTGGACCCCGAAATGTGACGTCAGCTCGCGATGATAGACACCTGGTCCGCATGGCGCGGACGGACCGTACAGCTTCCTCTAGACAATTGGCAGCACTGTGGTCAATAGCTACAGGTGTTTCATTGTGTGCTTCATCAATTCGTAGACGTCTGCTGCAGTGTGGACTGCGCGCACGGACTCCTTTATACAGGATCCCCCTAACGCACGACCATCGCCGCCTGCGGCTACAATGGGCCAATCAGCATAGAGACTGGCGTGCTGATTGGCAGCATGTCGTGTTTTCTGACGAATCCCGCTTTAATTTGTGGTACCATGATGGCCGCATTCGTGTCAGACGCTATGCCGGTGAACGCCACCTTCCGGAGTGCATTATCGAACGCCACAGTGGACGAACACCCGGAGTTATGGTCTGGGGCGCCATAGCATATCATAGACGATCTCAATTGCTACGAATTGTGGGCAATCTGAACAGCAACCGGTATATCCGTGAAGTTCTACAGCCCGAAGCTGTTCCCTTCCTTCAAAGCTTGCCAGGCGCTGTATTTCAACAGGACAATGCCCGCCCTCATACTGCTCGGATTGTTAAATCCTTCTTTGCAGCGCAGCAGGTACAGCTTCTTCCTTGGCCTGCGTGTTCCCCGGATATGTCGCCAATTGAACATGTGTGGGATGTCATTGGTCGGCGTCTTGCTCGTGATCCTCGTCCTGTTGCGTCTGCAGACGAACTTTGGGTACGCGTACAAACGATATGGAATGCTCTTCCTCAGTCAGACATTCAAACTTTGTTTGACTCCATGCCAAGTCGTGTAGCAGCACTTATTACGGCGCGTGGTGGCCACACAAAATACTGATTCTGATCTCTTGTTTGTTTGCTTTGAACATTTAATCATTTATTTGTACCACTACCACTCAACTGTGTATTAAATTGCATTCAATTATGACGATTCCTTCTTGGTGTTGCAATTTTCACAAACGTGAGTGTATTTGAAAGCGGTTCGTTGGATGCAAGCCGCAGATAATTTTCCTCAAGCAGAACAAGTTTTTATTACTCAGTATTACTTCGTAATTACTCTTTTTGCTTAACTTCTATCGGGAAAGGTCAAACAACCGAGAAACTCTTTATCTATCGATTTATTCAATTGGGAATGTATTCTATAATGTAACATTGTAAGAATAACATATATGACTCAGAGAAATGCAGATTTGACTGAAACAAATGCAGGAATTCATCGTTCAAAAACAACCAAAGCAGATTAACAATAAAAAAGATCAAAAAACGTTTTTTGTGAAAATTATCTAAAAAATACTTTAGACGGGAAGAAAAGAATACAAAGTAAACTATAAAATAATCTGGAAAATTTCGAAACTCATAACAATGCATTCAATTATACAAAGTAGAATGACATAAAAAAGAATTACTTTATTAATGGACAAGCTAAGTTGAAAAATAAAGGTCGGAAAAATAAAATAAGAAAAATCACAGCAGTATGTTTGTGAAAGTAAAGCAGGTTATTTAACACATATCATTCTGTAACCGACCAGATTACGATTAACTTTCTTTAGAAAATACGCTAATAGTCTTTTTTAAATTCGTGTGACTTTTTAGGAAAAGTTAAGTAAAGAAATCCAATGTGGAAACCATACGACTTCCTTATATGGCCTAGTAAATTATAGACATTTTTGCTGCATTTCATTTAAACTTATTTCCTTTAATTTCATTAGAGATATATTTCTCATTCATTTAATTTAGTTTTCATTAAGTTATTAATTTAGTTTTCACTTTGCGGCAAAGCAAACATACATAAAATCTCAAAACAGCTTCATTAATTCAAAAATTGTAAAATACAGAAAAACTTAAACACCAAATGCAGTTAAACAGTTTTTACAATTAAAATTATAGTTTCTACGGAAAAAACAAACCATTCGGCCATCAGACATATTTTTCGGTGCACAAAACTGAAAGATTAGTTTGATCCCACACGGCAAAAAGACAATGAAGGTGCATAAACTAGCTTAAATCTTTATTCCACTGAGTTTCAAATGTAAACAAATGGCGGTTAGTTAGGCTTAACTCTCCACTTCAACTTTAAATTGTTGATAATTCCAAAATTATTGCATGCAAATTAATTAAAGTTTTATAAAAAGCCACATAATTTGCAAAAAAGCAAAGCACAAAGCCACAAAGCAAAAAGTGCATAATTTGTCATTATATATGAATAAAAAAACAAAGTTCACCGAGTCATGTAACAGAGTGGGAATATATATATATTCCAGTCATTTGGTTTTAAAATTTCGAAGGCAGATAGGTTAATTTTTTTACTAGTTTGATTGTAAATTTCTTTTTTACTACAGTTTTTAACTTTAATTTTATGGGTTATTTCTTTTAATCTTCTTATGATTTTTTAAAATTTGTTCTTGAATCTACTTTTGTTTTCACTTTTGTATTTAAAAGGAAAAGAGAGTGTAGGGGATATGTCTTCTAAAGTAAGCATCTCATTCAGATTAATTGTGCCCTTAGTGAAAAATTTTTATCTTAAAGATTATTTGCTTTTTAACAGGATTCTTTTGGTTTAATGACTAATATCTTCATTTTGATTGAGTGTCAGTTAGTAATTTGAATATAGCAAATAATTTGATGCTTACTTGGAAGTAAGATGAAACACTCTCTCTTATTTTAGTTACTGTTAATTAATGGTAGATTGGTTTATCCCCTTGATAAGTCGATTAATCTGCTATCAATAACAATAACTGGTTTTTCAATACTTAAAAAGTTTACTTTTGATTTTGGCATTTTTGCGATTTAGTTTTTCCTTAACTGTG
>KK113897.1:486033-497126 GCA_000611955.2 Stegodyphus mimosarum
GCGTAACGTAGAATGAGAACACTTGTTTAACTCACATAAAAATAATTGATTCAATAACGTAAGCAATACAATTCGTGAAGAAAAATTTAGAATAAGCATAAATTAGTGCATATAATTTTACTCACTCAATAATTAATTAACAAATAAACTGCAACTAACTACACATTAATCCATAATTCTCAACTAACCAAAAATCGCTACGTAAGAAATGCACGAAACGTTGTAGAGAGTAGTAGTGAATTATTATTATATCTTGTACGTACCGCAGAGTAAGGGTGTAAAAGACCCTTTTATTTAACTCAAATAAAAGTTAATAAACGGCACCATTCGTGCTTCCAAAAGCCAACAACTTTGCTTTATATCAAAAATAATGAATTCAATAAAATTAAGAAAAGTAAATCCTAAATTAGATTAACGCGCAAGCTGTGGTCGGCGGAACAAGCCTAATGGCGAGAATAACGCAACGCCACAGAATCTGCTAGCAAGAGTATCAATTTAGCAATCTGGCATTCAGCAAGCAGAATACATTCCGATTCTACCCTCGAAAGCCTTCCTTTAAATACTCTCTTCTTTCTATCTCATTTAAATATCACGCGGGCTAGAAATTTACATTCTGGCAAGAAAATGGAATTGAGAAGAATAGGAAAGCTGTTTAACATAAAATAACTCGTTAAAGAACTAAAGCGATACCTCATAATACATTACAAGTTTCTGCACAAAGACATAACACTTATAAATATAAAGTATATATTCCTTGCCTCTGTCAAATATCTAATTCAGAAGCAATAAAGTAAAAGCATTTTGGGCCAAAATCCAAAAGTTGTTTTAAATTTCCATAGCATAACAAGATTTAAAGCAAGTAATTTTCCCAAGAACTTACGTTAACTTAGTATAAACTTTGACTAAAACATCGTAAGAATTCAAACATGAATGTTCGAAGAATGTCTGAAAATGTACTACTCTCTGGGGTCTCGTTCAATCGAATTTCTGTAACGTATAAACGTGCTCAGCACATGAAACGAACGGAGTTGGATGATTTATTCTTCTTCTGCTTTAAATTGGACATAAACGATAGCAAAGCATTGTGCCTACCTGGAACATCAAAGAATATGTTTAAAACAACAAAGAGAGTGGAAAGATTTTGGATTTTTAACTTCCAGATGCTTAAAGTAATGTAAAGTCAATTTATCTTTCAGATTGTTCACGAATAACAGACAAATCATGAAATCAGATTAGAATGTAATTATAAATGCGATGTGAAGTGATGTTGAAGTAATAACAAAGGCGTCAAATTTAATCTAATATTCATGTATCTTCCTTCATCAATTTTAAATGGATTAGCTTAAAATGTTTGGAAAAATTTCGCATCTGTTAAGTAAACGTTATAAGGTATTCCTCCCGCCTTCCTCGCATGCCGTCGTGGTGTAGCGGTCGGCACGCTCGAAGTGTATTCGAGATGTCGGTAGTTAGAGCCTCGGCGAGTGCACTGCATATTTTTCATCTCTCCTGCTTCAAAAACATCCATTGTCTCTACAACGTTTCATTTACTAAGCTAAAAAGCTAAACCTATGAATTGAAAACAGTAAGTATAAGAGGAAGAAATGATAGATAGTTACAAAAAGTAAAAGAATAAAAATAAAATTAAGAGGTTCAAGGTAAAAATTAATACAAACAAACAAGAAATTTATAATATAATTTATATAAAAACATATTTCATTAAGGATACGTAGTAATATTAACAATGCAATATATGAAAAGATAGCTTCATTTCTACTTCCCTGTGAATATCCCTTGTTCTTATTGTTGTCTCTGCTACTCCTCATGCCCCAAATCCTCCATAAATAATCATAGAAGGTAACTGTGCAGCCGACCCAGAGAAATCCTAAACTGAATGTCAGTTGGTGTTTGTTTTGATGTAATAAGTCAGCTCTTGTCTCATAGGCTTTCAATTTTCTTTGGGAAATTCTCATTCCAAAATTTAACGTGCCTAGCTAATAACAGTATTTGAATATGGTCTCCAAAGGTTTCAGCCTATTTTATCTAAATTGGAAACTTCTTTTTAGTTCCTTGTGCGAAGTAAAGTATTGTAATCGCGAAAACTTTCGGGTATCATACTTCAACAAAAATGTCCATTTTGACAGTTCCCGAATCCCTTTGGAAGTCAGTTTCCGAATCCTTTTGGACTTTTTTTCGTGACGTCTGTTCGTATAGACACCCCCCGGGGGTCGACTGGGAGCAATCTCATCGTTCTGGTTAGGACCAGTTTCTAGACAAATTCGACTTCTGAGGTAAAATTAAGCTTTCACAGCGACTAGAACCAGTGTTAATTCGGGGGGTAGGTTCAGAGTCGGCAGGGACCATATGGTACTGTCTTGTCTGTCCCATGATTGAAAGGCAATGATTGAAACGGTTTGATACCTAAAGTTGATCTTCAGGGTTTGGCTCCCTTTGGTCAATATTGGGAGACGGTCGATATGTAACTATGTTCTTTGATTTTAGGTAAATGCGCTGCTGTCTACCACTGACTTATTCCCAGACTTAGTGAAACAAAAATTATACCCTTGGGTTGACCGGGGTTTAGTCTTCCCTCTAGGGGTTCTAGCGATTAACTGTATACAGCTGCCTCGAGTTGGTCAGGCTTGGGTGCCTCTTCCTCCCTGAAATTAAGGAAAATTTCGACAACGCATTATAAAATGGATATAAAAGGGATTCAAAAGGGATTTTTTGTGACGTATGTACGTACGTAAGCATGTATGGATGTATGCATGCATCTCGCATACCTCAAAAACAATTTATATATACATATATATATATATATATATATCCAACCGCTTACTCGGCTTAAAATCCTTACCCATGCGTTATTTTCACACTAGTTAATCGTAGACATATAGTTCCAGTTACAACATTATTTTAAATGGCAAAAATATTCCTGTTTAGGCAAAGCCAAATTTTAATAAAAATTTCATTTTCGATAAATAAAGAAATCTAACTGTTAGTGCGGTCTTCCATTTCCTTTACTTATATTTGGGAAAATTTTATACTTTAAAAAAAATTACATAAACTTTCATTCCTGTACGGAAAAAACTAAGCAAAATATTTAATTTCGAAAATTTGCAATTTTTGAGGTCATTTTCAACTTGCCTTGAGAGAAGGAATTAAGTTTAAATAAGTTCAGCAAAAAATGTGTACCATTTAACATGAGCTAAATATTTGTTGGGTTTTGCTTGTTTAATTCCGAGTTCAATCCTAGGAACCCCACAAACACTAATAAGTGAATAATCCCTTAAGTGTGTGAACAAATACGTAAAACTCAAGAAGGTTAACTATCCTTTATTTCTCAGAATAAATACAATCAGTTTTTAACTCGGAACGTACAGCAAAGCCTCCACTTGGACCTGAACTTAAATTAATATGAAATTAAACTTAACTAAGCTTAACTAAAGCTAACTGAAAGATATAGCCGAAGCTATCAAGATTCTAAGTAGTTGGCCCCTAAATCTTAATTAAGTCGGCAAAGCCAAACTAGGGCCTAAGCTATGGCCGAGCGTAACAATATCTAAGAAAGACGTCCCCAAAAGGCAAACGAGCGCTAGTCAGAAACTCAGACTTTCTCTCTCGAAGCCGGTGAAGCATCGACTTAAATACTACTCTTTACTTGCGTTTCTGAAGTTACATTCTGGTAGGAAATTGTAAGCTGAAACTACGAAGATAGGAAAGATGCATAAACTATAAACAACTGTTATTAAAATTAGGATAAATCTTACATTTTCCCCACCAGAATTTAACTTCTCGAAAAATAAAGTCTCGAAACGACCTTGTTTAAGAGTGTAAATTCTACAAAACTCTTTTTCATCAAAGTTTAAAACTTGTAGCAATAGTGCTTTCTTGAATTCATCGTTAAAACTTTTCCTGTTTAGGGCCAATTTTACAACAATTTCTAAAGCTATACTAAAACTAAGAATTTTACATTGATAAATTTTATAATTTGACATACATCTGCTTCACCTTTACTTTAGTCAGATGTCCGTCTTGTCCTTCCATTCATCTGGAAGGAAAATGTATTAGCTCTTTTCATAACAATTTCCATTTTCTTTACTAATACTCTTTCTTGAAATTATTTTGGCCCTCAAACAGCTGCATTCACACAAAATTTAAATCTTCTTTCCCCCACGCTCTCCAGAAATTGTTCTGAATGAATTTGAGCGTGTTAATGTTGTGTATCGACGCACTACTCTACCACCTACCCATTAACTACCATTTGTTAAAGCTTGACACTCAAGACCTTACAAGACTCCTTAAACACAAAACTAGTTTTAATGTACTAAACTAGAACTTAAATTCTTAAGTGAAGCCTGGAGAGTCTAACTTTAAACACATTCAATCTATACTTTCTATCATTTCGTATATTATACAGAGTATTTTACAGTCATGCTTGACCAAAACTTACATTTGTACAAGTTTAATTTTAAAGCTGGCATTAGCATAAATTTAGAGGAATTCTTATAATTTCCTCTGTTATCGGGAGGGGATATGTGGGGTATTTCGTTAAGCTATTTAATTTACGGTAATCAACTGCGAATCTCCACACGTTCGGATCTGCAGATGGCAGTCCATTCTTCTTCCTGCGCAAAAGTACTGGACTAGCATAGGGGCTGGTATTTGGCGTAATTATCTTGTTATCGGGCATTTTCTTAATGTGTTGCACGAGAATGTCTTCCTTCACACGGTCAACCTATACGGTTTAGATCGAACTGGGGGCTCACTACCAGTATCGATACTGTGAGTGACAATCTGGCAGAAGCCAGGTTTCTCGTCGAATAACTGAGAAACGTTTCTTAGCAAATTTTGTATTTTCTCTATTTCTCCTCCTTCGAGGTGATTTAGATCCAAATCCGGGACAGCGACTTTTTCTTCTTCAATTTTTTCCATCTTGACCTCTAAAGAAGAATCTTTGAAATTAATTTTTGCGCTAGCTGCTCGTAAGAAATCAACCCCCAATATAACTGCGGTTAACAAATTCTTTACCACTAGAAAATTTATTTTTTGCACCTCGTTCTTTATTTGAACATGCAGCCCCACGTTTCCCAAGCAGACACTATGTTTGCCTTGGGCAGTAATCACCCCTTGTCCCGTTGTTTTGAACAATCTATAACGATGAAAATGCTTTTTAAAACAGTCCTGCGACAAGAAGCTGCATTGAGCCCCGTATCCAGTAGGACGGTAGTAGGGACGTCGTTTAGTAATATATGGATATCTGGCAAGGCCAAATTCTGTACGACTACTGTATTCAGTTTGATTTCTGAGGGATTTTCCTTTCCAAACGGTGACCTGACTCTCCTTCTGGTCATCGTGACTAGCTTAAATTTTTCTTCTCTGCCCCTAGATCTAGCTGTTTTTTATTTCCCCACGCTTTGCTCTGACCAGTTTTTTTTCTTATTTGCCTTTGCAACCTTCCCCTCTTGCCGATACGAATTTTGCTGACCTTGAGGTTTCGTTTGAGCGTAAAACCTTGAATACTGCCTAGAATTGTTTGCACGCGCGTTTTCGACCTTTCGCCTACTCTGAAATTTCACCATTCAAAAAAGCTTTCCAGCTTTTGCGGATTTCTAACTCCAAGAAAGTCCTGGATTTACGGAAGTAACCCCGGCAATATGATTTCAATAATTTTTTTGTCGGGCCTTTTTCCATATAATAATTTGACAATGTGGATCTTCCTTAGGATGAAGTCTGTTAATTCATCGAAATTAGTTTGATATTTAACAAATAATTCCGACTCAAATTTCCCTCGATCTTTCACAACTGGGAATGCTTTTAATAGCGAATTTTCAAAAGTTTCCCAAGTGTACGTTTCAGACTCTGGATCCCCCAACAACTCTTGCCAATATTCTTGTACCAGCTGAGGTCTCGACCCTTTAAGTTCGAAGTAGCAATGATAATTCTCTGCGGCTGGTTCACAGGATATAACATAAAGTGTAAATCCAGCTGCTCCAGGAAAGTCATTACGGATCCTTTTCCATCAAAGGTTGCTACCGGCTTCATTGCCGCTGTCATTGCTTCAATGATAAACCCAAATCCCTCCGTTGGGTTTGGTTGCGCTTGAGGGAATTGAAAGGTGGGAGGGGTCAAAGAGAAATATTCACTACCTAGCGGCATGGCTCGTTAAGAACACAATCGGCCACCAAATGTGGGGTTTTACTTATTTAATTCCGTGTTCAATCCTAGGAACCCCACAAACAGCAATAAGCAAATAACCGCTTATGTGTGTGAACTACGTAAGACTCAAGAACGGTTAACTACCCTTTATTTCTTAGAATAAGTACAATCAATTCCTAACTCGGAACGTACAGCAAAGCCTCCACTTGGGCTTGAGCCCCTAAATCTTAATTAAGTCAGCAAAGCCAAACGTATAGCCGAACGTAGCAATATCTAAGAGAGACGTAGCCAAAAGGCAAACGCGCGCTAGTCAGAAACTCAGACTCTCTCTCTCGAAGTCGGTGAAACATCGCTCCTTAATGAGCTTAGTTGGTCCCAGCTGAGATTGTCAGCCAAACTGTCGCCACGCTTATTAAAAGTAACAATGGGTCCGGAGAATGTTGCTATTGCTAATGCTCACTTGTCTGATCTATAGAGAGCCCAAACACACGAAAATCCTCGTGGCAAAGAACGCAAGTTTACGCCTGTCGTTGGTAACAGCCTTGAGCACCTTGCAGGTGACATTGAGATTTGCTCAATTTTGAGGCAGAACATCCCGGGGTCCCTGTAACCATCTACTCATCAAACGAAATTCTAAACACTCGAAATGAAGTTTTATGTAGATTCTAAAGCATCGTTTCTTGACATCGAAAGATATTTCGATATTTATGATTGTTTCTTAAATAACATCTATAAAATTCCCATGTCAAGCCTATCGTGGATTTATGCAACAAAAAATTTGATGACTTGACAAAATCAGCGAACGCGCCCATTGCCAACAAAAATGCCTCTACATCGTCTTAGAAGAATGAAATTTTTTTATACGGTATATTTTATACCTCTCTCCCTCCTTCCAACATTCCTTCGTGGTGTAACGGTAGCACATTCGGCATGTATTCGAGAGGTCCGGGTTTGAGTCCAGGTGAGGACATTGCTCAATTTTCCTGTCTGTTGCTTCAAAAAAAAAACCTAATGATTCTACAATACTCGTAAAAACTAATTATATTAAACTTTCTTTCCATCCGCACACGAGCCAACCACCAGACAAACTTTCTAAACTTTCCAAAAAACAATTAATATCACTTCAATAAGGGAAAACATAAGTGATAAACTAATTAAATTTCCTGCTGGACATTTGAAAGAGATGCTTCTTGTAAATGCTAGCAAGCACTTCTCCTTATACACCTAATACGAAAGTATCATGCAACAACATTTTGCAGTGCCTTGTTCTCAATATCAAAACTACACTTTCTACTCCTTTCTCGTATAGTAAACCACCCACAATGTGGGCATAAATATGGGGTTTCGTTTTCCGAAAACCCTAGATTCCGTTTTCTCAGGAAATCAGGAAAAGAATTTTTTATTCTTTTCTAATTCTTGAGAAATTTTCACTTTCGAACCATTCCCTGAAATGAGTAAGAGACTATCAATTAATTTGTTTTAAGTTATGGTATGAATGGTACGTTTCTTTAATTTAACTATGAAAAGACCATTTGTCAACCTTTCATACAAGATGCCCTTCCAAGACGCCAGTTTATGTCGAATAGGGAAGCTAGTGTATTTGATTACAGTAAAACACATGAGGAAAATCTACTTAAGGATAGCTAATTTGGAAGGTACATGATTTTGGTTGGTTTGCTTCAACATTTAAATAAATACAACTATTAACAAAAATTAAGAAGTATTGTTTGAACTATTGATTAGACCTGTGAATGAAAACAAAGCTTCCTCCTTCACCTCTCATTACAAACAATACATAAAGATAACAAGCATTTGCGCAACCGGTGAGGGTAATGAAGTTGAGAGATGAGTCAGCAGGGTTGATTTAATCTAAGACGACATCTAAACAATCTTTTCTTCAAATTAAAAAAAATACTTAGATTTTAGGTGAAAAACACCTCTTAGTTATGTATTATTAGTATGTTTAAAATGTATTACATAAAAAATTACAATGAAATAAGCAATATCCCTTAATACAAATATTAATTATCTTAATAAATAAATTAACCAACTTCCCATTGCCTTCACTCGACAAACGTCCAATATCCAAGAGAAACATTAAATTTAGAACCTGACCAGAATTATCGCCCTCAATTTTCCGAGTGGCAACAGTGCTGATATCAGCTATAACAATGGCAACAGTGACTGCGTGCCATTGTGGCTGATATAATAAGAGAGAATTATCGATTTCATGAGATTTTATCAAAAAGCCTAAAACAAAAAAATAACTCATTGGAATTTTGCAAAAATCGCCTTCAAGGTGCACTGGTTCTTATCTAGATACACCCTATGTACCACATTTCGTAGCCTTGGGTCTAATAGCTTACGCGCAGCACAAACGAAAGACGCACACACAAACAAACTCTTTCTTTTATATATATAGATTTTAGCTGCGTATATGAATATAAATTTTTTTATTTTTTGTTTGTTGTAGAATGTGAAATTTTTAACTATGTAAATATAAACAATAAACATTTATAACGTTATACATTTCTAAATTAATACGCGACATTTTGGGAGTTTGTCACATTTCCCGGAAAATCCTTGAAAGCAAAACGCGCATATTTAAGATATTCCAAATACCACCATTGCATTACCAAATACCACCATTACTATTATAATACTTGAATCAGTTTGTGCAGCTCGCGTTTAATGGTTTGTTGCAGTGTTAATGATATTCTGTCCACTGCAATTGGGCGATTCTCTTCAATTATTTAAAGAACTGATTCAGTTTACTGATCGAATGGAAAAGAACCTAGTCTGTTCAGGTATCGCCGAGAATATTGTGCAAACGTGACTTGTTTGACTCGATAAAATAATGCTATTTGAGCACTTCACGTAGAAAGTTCGTAAAATAAATTCACAGTAAGAAATCTGAGATAATAGAAAGGAAAGATCCAATAAAATCTCTAAAGGAGAATTCATCTTACGAGGAAGTAGAAATTTAAACTTTTGCTCCAGCAATCATGTCAACGAGACTAAATGCAAGCATTATAGCCATAATGGGAGCGATACTAACTGCAAACATGTTAGCGATGTCGTTAACGATCATGTCAATGATACTAAGTGCAAACATGTTAACCATCATGTCAATAATTATGTCAATGATGCTCAGGGCAACATGTTGGCGACCATGTCAACGAGACTAAATTCAAGCATGCCAGCGATCATATCAACAGTACTAAGTGCAAGCATTTCAGCGATCATGTCAATGATAATGCATTTTAGCAGTGGGTACGAATGTTAGTGATCATGTCAACAATACTAAGTGCAAGCATGTCAGCGATCATGTCATGTCAATGATACTAAATGCACGCATTTTTGTGATCATGTCAATAATACTATGTGCAAGCATGTCAGCGATCATGTCAACGATCATGCCAGTGATCATCTCCAGCAATCATATTAGCAATACAAAGTGCAAACAAAAGCTTCACGAACTAGTTCACTTACTGAGAGAGCGAAAGCTTGAATCACGAAAAAGAACGTAATTGGCTTAGAGTTTACCCACCGAGAGCTTTCTTTGGAAGAGGACTAGAAAAGATCGATTCCCACTTTAGGGAAGAAGGGAATATTTATTCTGTTCTGTTAAAAGTGAACTTAATTTTTATGATTCCAACTTTGTGAAATTTTTAATTTCATTAAATTTTTAAGTCCAAAATTTTATTATTAATTCTAAGTAGAAAGGAAGTTTATGGAATCTTAGAACTTCAGCTAAAAAAATCTCTTCGAAAAGTTAGCGTTTGATTGAGTCAATATTTCTGATCCATTGTTCGTTCTATTCTTTCCGCTCTTCACTCCAGCCTCGCTAACTGCTCTTGATTCCACTACTCATTCCATTCTTTTCTCTTCTCGCTGTATCCTCGCTAACCACCCTTAACTCACTCTTCGTTCTTGATGTTTTTCATAAAGGTTATTGTTAGTGAATAATAAGTCATTAAAAAAACTTATTCAGTTCAGTGAACGAACGATTCTGATCCGAACCTATGAAAGAGTGATTTTACCCATCTCTTCTGTCTACATTACTAGACGGTTAAGCGAGGAACCCTAACACGTAGCCAAGCCAACAAAGCCAATCAAACGTATGCCCTAATATGCAGCTGAGACACTTTCCACACCAATATAAAAATCAAATTTCGACCCCGCATTCTGTTTTGTTTTATGACGTCACCGCATTCTTTCGCAGTTAATACTCATGGTGTACATCACTGAGCTATCAGTCACTTCAAACATAAATAATCCCAAGCTGGTATTATAGGCCTCTGTGATTCAGCTGAAAGTATTCCTCATTGTATAAAGAGAAGGTTTTAATCTCTTGCTCTGATAAAAAAATTAACTCATTATTTCAAAAACCTTCATCCGTTTCAAAAAGTCTGTGTTCAAACTATTTTTCCTTCGGATGTCAAAAAACTTATTTCTCAAATGCTATTTAAAAACTCTTTATTTTTCTTCAGTTAAACAGCAGTTGATTTCAGGAATAGATTATACTTTATGCAGCTTGTTTAATAGCTTCATTCTATCCATCTTCTACTTAAAACTCCCTTTTAAGAGAAGGCAAACAGGCATAGGCACAAAGCAAACGGTGCATTCTGAATTTCTCAAAATGTATATTTTTCTTGAAAACTCAAAGAATAGTTTTTTAATATTTGAGTTTAAATTCTTCTTTACTCCCACGCAGCTCTCTTGTTTGAATACTGAAATGAAGTGCATTACATTCAGATAAGAATATAAAAATTATTTCTTTGGAAACAAAAATAGAAAACACAGTTCTTACTGTTATTAAGCGTTAAACTGATTATTATTGCTTTACAAAAGTTTTCTAATAAAAAAATATAAACGTAGTTTTGAGTAATTATTTTTATTAATATCTCAGTATTTTAACTGTGTGTACATTTTAT
>KK113897.1:497149-560961 GCA_000611955.2 Stegodyphus mimosarum
GAAAGCAAAACAATCTGATGCGGATTCTACATAATTTCCTTGCGCGGTCTATTAAATTATACACATATTTTGCTGCATATCACTTCAACTTTTATCCCAGAATTATTCTAATTTAGTTAACTGGTCTCTCAAGGAAAGTTGAAAATGGCATAAAAAATTGCGAATTTTAAAATTAAATATCCCAACCAGGATATTTAATTTCAAAATTTGTTTTCTCAAAACTAGCATAAAACTTCCTCAAATATAGGTATACGACAGAGAGACCGCATTATATGTCTTCGACCAACGATTGCGAAAATAAAGGCTTGGCGGCCGGGGTGCAGCTAGATGTTATAGCAGTCTTATATACAAAATTTCAACTTTCTGTGGGTTATCGTTTTTGAGTTATGTGAGATACATTATACGTACATACATACGGACGTACAGCTGTCTTGTAAAAAGTTCTTCTGGATTCATTTTACAATCCGTTTAGAAATCTTTTAATTTGGCCGTACGCGCAAACGTCACGCAAAACAAAATCGTCCAAATAGGTTCCGGAACGGCGAAAATTAATGTTTCCGTTGAAATGTTTTACAAGAAAGAAAAAAAAAAGAAGAGGAAGACGAGCAGGAATCTCTGCTTTTCTTTTCTATACGACACGAAATAATGTTTCGGGATTCAAGTACAGCTGCACAAGATAAATTGTTGCATTTAAAACAAAAATAAACTTGATACTACTTGAGTTAACAATTAAATCATCTTGTTGCTATGACGTATCTTTTTTCTATTATAGCAACACATACGTTTTCAAACTTATTTCAGATCACTATTCATTTTTAACTTCAAAGATCCTTCTAAATTGTCTTATTATCAGAATCTATGTAAGAGATAAAATGAAACTGTATCTCGTATTTCACAACTAAAGGTAGCTTTTAGTACCATTTATTCAATATTATCTTTTTTCTGAGTTGGATCTAAATTTGTCCTTTATTATTTTCTTTTTCACTTAGTTTCAAATGCGTCTTCCCACAGTTTTTTAATATCATAAAACCTTTTATGAAGTCGCTTTTTTCTTTGAACAAACAATAAAAGTTATTGTTACAGCTGCTTAACATTCATGAGGCATCGGAAAAATTTAATGTAGTAATGGAGCGATATAAAAATTGCAAATAAATCGACTACTGCACGTATACCTTTAAACAAATATACATAGGATAATGTATTAAGTATGTAAGGTTTATCCTAAGTTTATTAACAGTTATTTTAAGTTTTGTATCTTTCCTATCTTATTCTAATTTCAGCTCACAATTTCCTGCCAAAATGTAAATTCAGAAACGCAGTTAATGCAAATGAGAAAGAGTACTATTTAAGTCGTAACTTCACCGACTTCGAAAGAGAGAGTCTGATTCCCTGACTAGCGCGCGTTTGCCTTTTGGCTACGTCTCTCTGAGCTATTGCTACGCTCGGCCATACCTTAGGCCCTTGCTTGGTTTCGCCGATTTAATTGATACTTAGGGGCCAACTAGTTAGATCTCTGATAGCTTCGGCTATACCTTTTAAATAGCTTAGTTAAGCTAGTTTTAGTTTAAATTATTATTGTTTTAGGTTCAAGCCCGAGTGTCGGTTTTGTGTAAAGTTCCCAAGTAGGAACTGACTGTAAATATACTGAAAAATAAAAGGTTGTAAACCATCCTTAAGTCTTACGTGTTCTGTTCACACACTTAAGCGATTATTCGCTTGTTAGTATCCGTGGGGTTCTAAGTTAGAACTTTAGGATTAAATAGTAAAACCCCACAAGTAGACAATTCTAAAATTAATTCAAATTATAACATTCATCGATTTTTTTTATACGTTCAGTGATCATTATCGGTTTAGAAATACTTCGGCGGTATTTTTTAGTTGGTTGCTTTTTGCGATTTTTTTATAATGGTCGACTAGAAAAAGAGTAACTAAGAGAGCAGTTCTTTGGGATACTTATAATTGATGCAATAGACAATACTGCATATAATACGTCAAGATGTTTCGTAATGAACGAATTTATTTTCAGTGCTATTACAAAATTCCTCTTTTCAGGAGTCGTTTATTGGTCTGGCTAGCTTTCGTATTTTAACAGGCTCGGATCTAGGAGGGTATAAAATACACGAACATGGTTTCTTGTAACTTGTCAGAGTGAGGTAAGGCCTAGAATCTTGTCAATTCAGAGATTCACAGGGGAGTCGGTGTCAACCCTCTGACCGGCACGGAGTTTCACTGAGAAAACCCAAATTTCCGAAAACTGCGATGAGATAGAAATATTTTCTTGATTTTAATGGCAAAATTCCTTTGATAATTTATACCTGGATACTTTATACCTTTGATATATTCCAAAATGTACGTATATGTACGTTCTTATAGACATCACAAAAATATTCTAGGTTGTATATTTACAGCCTTGTCTGTTAGAGGGAAAACGATTAATCTATCTCCAAATTCCCTCTGTGGTTTGAGTGGGAAATCATTTAGTCAGCCATCCACAGGTTGGGGTTTCGGGGCGTGCGGTGCACTGTCGCTTTACGACCTGCGAGCCTTGCTCAGCCTATGTCTCTTGCCCAATATGGAGAACAACAATAGGATCAGCCATGTAGTGCGGCCTTTAAGGAACACGCTAAACACGCACATAATTTACTTATCATTAGAGTGGGAAATAAAATTTAATTTCTCTGACCAATAAAAATAGGAAATAATAATTTTACTACATAGAGACTACTGTGCTTAAAACGCCTGGAAGGAATATAGCTACAATAATTTGTATTTCAGGGTATATAAACTGAATTATGCATGAAATTTATTCGAATTTTGAAGCAATACCCATTACACGTTTCAATATAGTTAGTAGACGTATCAATGCCAGATGTAAATATTGCTTGACAACTAAGAGAAGGGGCCATAAATAGTTAAAATATTGTCGAAAAAAAGAACAAAGAGAAAGTTCCGGAAGACGGAAAAGATGAGGCATTTGCATAGATAAGGAATAGTTTTTACGGGAAGGAAGAATAAACGACGCATATAAAAAATATTAGTGGAAGGATTTTACTGAAAGAGGGGGGATCAGAATGAAGAAGAACAACTGAGGATGAATCGGCTCCTTTGAATGATGATCAGCTGAACTACTGTTCGAAAGTGTTATTTAGTGTGTGATGGAGGGAATAGTAAATATTTGCTTGCCATCTTCGGCTTAAGAAGATCCTTAATCTATGTTTCCGACTGCGACGTGATGAGCAACTGTCTTGATATATTCTTGGGTACTGCGACTTCGAGATTTCTTATAAGTTTTCAATGATTCAGGCCTGCTTAGGTCAAGTGGTTGTTCTTACAATCCAGCTGCTTAGTATGGTGGCTTGCAGACAACCTTCTGGAGTATAAATGGAAGTATTCTAAGAATAGGGAGCCTTTAATGGAGGAATTCTCAACCCTATACCCACCCCTATGCCACAAAACATGTCCCCGCTACTGTGCGATCACAATAAAAATGATCATAAATTTTCCGATTTCAATAAAATTCTACTTGAAAGTTTTCTCATTTTTAATGAAATAGAAATTGCGTCCAACACAGATACCAGCACAAAGTGAAATACGACCGATCTCTTTTTTATGTGCATGTATTATTAACTCTATCCAACTATAAATTCACCTTGAAAACGTAAATGGTGCCCGCCGTTCAACAGATATTCTAGAATTTGCTCTTAGAGACAAAAAGGTTGGCAACCCCTGTTTTAATGTGACATATTCTCCTGCTACATTTCAGGACTATTTCATCATAAGAAGCGGTGTATTATATCAAGAATAATTAACCTAACCTCTGCGAAAATTGTTGACGACAGTTTACATAAGTACGCCTCACCTCCTCCTAGAGTATACGCATTGGAAACGAACTCACGTGTGATTGCAACTCGATCATTTTTTTATCTGAGTCTATTAAGAATTTGAGTAGTAAATTCACTCATCGTTTATAAATTTCATTATTTGTTTAAGATTTTCTTAAAATATTTAGATCATACTAAAAATTAGCTAAAAATTAGCATAAAAAGAATTTAGATCATACAAAAAAAAAATTAGATAATAGAAAGAGTTGTAATATGAAATATTTGTAATTAGAATGAACATTCCATAAAAATATTAAAAGAAGATATTTTTCAATTTATATGCTTACCTTCTTTACTCGTCTTCATAGCTACTGTTCGAAAAATTTAGAACTGTTTTATATACATTAGAACTAGGATTGTATCTTAAAAATCTGTATTAATAAACAAACGTCAATTTGCTAATTAGAAAGCTATATGCTGATAAAATGCTAATTTGCTAATCAACAAATAAATGCTAATTTATTCTTTTCTTATCCAGAAAACAAAATACAGAACGCGACTAGTCGTATAATATCACCGGCATAGCTCTCTTTATGCTAGCTTGAACACTAATGAAAGCTGACGCGTTATTAAATTGAAGACACCCCATACAACACTCCACTTTGTTGGCATGCTACACAGGATACAATTGCAAACACGAATACGTCTCTCAACTGGCGATGGTGGACATATATGCGATCACCATTTGGTATAAAAAGCATGGCTCATCAGAGAAGACGATGTTATGCTACCCAGTCTGTAACGCACTATATTTGATGCAACATTTCAGTATGGTAATCTGTTACTAAGATGTGTAAGGCAACTTAAGAAATAATTTAGTGTCCCATAATTCAGAGCTGAAACTGATGATGTGCTATGACAAACGACATTGGCGAATGTGTTATCAATAGCTATCGCTACGCCATTGCTGTAGATTACCCATAACGATCAATCAACGTTGGCTTTCTCAGCGCTGTCTATATATGACATCCAGAGCTTTCTCTTAGCATCCTATGCCCTTCTTCGAATCAGCACCATCCTACTCTTCCATTTACAGAAACATTGCTCTTCAAAGTCTGGCATTAAAACGAATACAAGCACTGCATTCTTTCATTCCAATAATCCTCTATCAATGTCGCTGCTAAGTTTAGGAAGTTGTTTTAGGAACCTAAAAGCTTTTTACTTTCATTTCAGCAAGGGCTAAAATTTCAATTCAACTACGAGACGCTTTTAAAAGGAAAAGGCAAATTTGCATGGAAGCATATTTTAAGCTCTCATTTGTATATCTTCAGCATTCGTAGACCATGAGGCTCAAACGTTGGTCATTTATTCTATGATGACTGTTATATTCTGAAAGAATAAAGCTTTCCAATTAGAAAAATCAGAACTGTTTTTAAATTCTTTTGCAAGATTAAATTTAATATTAATTAATCTCTTCGATATTATCTGAGTGTAACGTATATTATCCACGTGCCACAAAGCGATTTACTTTTTGACCAAAGTCAAAAAGTAAATTAAACACATATAGTTTAAAATTCTATGCATTTTTATGAACGTATTTGGATATTAAAAAAAACCTTTTATCGAAAACGAGTCTTAAAACAGTATCTACTTATATTAAATTTCATGAATATTAAAAACGTAAACAGAAGTGGATCTTTCAGAATATGATATAAGGCATTTTGAGGATTGTTATATTGATATAAATATTGCTATGATGAGTATTTATACGTTGGCATATCTCGGCAAAGCTCATTTCAAATGCAAAAAAAGAAAGAAAGAAATTTATACCGCAGGGAAATTTTGATGAAAATAAACAAGGTAGAAGAGAGATTGCAGTAGTCAGAAAACAAAGGCATTCAAATATACATGGAATACAAACATGTCTTCGATTTTACTCAAGCAGCATGATTCCGAAAATATCTATATTCTATATATTTTTTCGTGTATGAAAAATTATATGCTTTTTCCTTAATAATATGCATACATTTAGGATTTATCAGACGTTTGATGTAATGGCATATTTTAGCATTTCGTTTAAATAACATTTGCTGTATTTAATAATAATTTGAATAACTATTATGAAGAAATGTTAATGTACTTGTTGCAAACTCGTCTCTCCGCATGTACATTTACAAATATGCAAAAATTTATGGCATTTCCAAAATTTATTTATCCCGGACATTCATTTATTTAACTGGTGAAGATGTAATTATAAGTGAAAAAAATGAAATTCAATCATTATCATATCAGCGTGCTGCAATACGAAAGTGGAAAACTCGTTTTAAAAATATGTCAGAAATATAAGAAATTTAAAACTGTTTTCTTAATTTGAATTAAAAGCATTAGATATGTCATAAAATATAACTATGGCAGTTTATTACATTAATTAACACGATATTTAGCAAAAATGATAGAATACGTGTAATCAAAAATATTTCACATAAATCATAGAAATGCTGCAAACATCGACGTAATTTTGAGATAAAACTTCATCACTGAAATGATTTGTAAAATAAAAGGTCGAAATTTATTGCTATCCCTGTTATTATTAACACACCATACTTACATATTTATGTATTCCACTTTCTATCGTCACATTACAAACCTTTAAATACTATTTCATACCAGTTTCATGCGTAACTGAGTCGATGTTTTGATACATTTCTAACATGAGAATTTCTAAAGCAAAAGTTAAAAAAGGAAAAATGACATAATAAACTTTAATTATGAAACTGAGATTGATTTTATTAAGAATCTGTTGTTACTGAATTTTATTTTAGAGAAAATTCCATTGGTTTTCCGAGAGTCATGATGCTCTCTTTTACAAATAGCACAAACTATTCTGCCAAAATTATCTTTCTTTGAAGAAGAAGGATCTCTTTGTATGATATTTTGGAATTTGTTCATATACTTCGTATCATCAAAATTATCTAAACCCATTGACAAAATAAAATTGAATTTTGCTTGCATTTATATGTCATATTTGCTTATCTCCATTCAATATAAAACGTAGTTCGTTAGTATATTTCAAATTAGAAAAACGTGTAGCTTACATATCCGAAATATGCAGGAAAATTCTCAAAATGTTGTAATTACTTTGAAGAAATTTTAAATGTTTCAAATGAAACTAACTACAAGTTAATTTAAATTAAATATTTTTGCTTGACTTTCATTTTCTTTTAAATGATATACTTAATCACAATTTTTTGAATCCTTAAATACATCAGGTTGTCTTTAAACTAGCCGAAATAAAGCCCTGTATTGTTTAGCCCAATTATTACATATAACTACAAAAGATATGATTGATTTTTTCCAGTTGAAGAAAAACCAATAACACTCGAGCTCCTACGGTTGACTATATATTTTTTATATTTATAAAACGACCATTTATATATTAAAAATGATAATTTATAAATTTTGGTCAATCGAAGCCGTGTCAATATCAGTCACAATACTGAAATTGATTCTAGAAAATTATTCACGAAATTTTTAGCATACGATGTTTTAAAGCAAAATTTCGAATAGTACTTGAATTTGAAATACTTGTACACATGTACATAACTCTCAATAGTTTATTTCTAGCATTTTAAGCCTTTCTGAGAAGAATAGTATTACTATAATGCATCAATGTTTTCCAAAATAAATCAACAAAAGCGTGATTCTGAAAAATAAATTGTGAAGTAAATATTGCCGATTAATAAATTTTCTTGACTTCTCGTAAGTAATGAATTTATGCACATTATAGAATTAATGCTTTTCAACTCATAATTTTAAGATAGTAAATATATTCTTATTATTAAACACGTCGAAAGAGTACTAGTTAGTCGAATACAGTTATACTCTTTTAGGAAATAACATAAAGTAAAGATTTAAGTATTAAATAAGATAACCTTACCTGGTAAGGAGAAATTCTTATATCTCTCTAAGCATTCTGCCTCTTCTTGTTCCATCAAGATCATCATATCTTCTATCTCGGCCATAACTGCTGTCAAAATTACTGCAGTCTTGATAAGTGATGTAACTGAGAAGTTCAAGCTCTGTTCTGTGACGTAATAAAGTTCTGCAGTTAGTCCAATGTATTCAACTTGAATAAGATGACTTTCTCAGTTGATGTTGTGAAATACGAATTTTTGATAAGCTCAGTTATATAAACTAATTTCAGCGAATAAGGGATCACTTAACAAAATTGTCATGATATTCTTAATCAACAATGAGAAGACTATGCATTTCCATGAGTGAATTTATTGAATATATATTTTCCATGTTATAAATGTTTTAGGTTGCTTTTTTTTATTTGCATCTCTATGTCTATATCCCGGAAGGTCTAATAACTCGTTGCAAAACTTTATATATTAATTTTATTTATTCTGCTCTGTAAAACGTGTTGCGTTTTTATATTTAAATAAAAGTGAACATAAAAGCATATAATCGAAGATCACAGTAGTTATAGAATTTGGAAATTCTAATTTTAATGCTTCTTTTTAAGTAACACGTAAACCGTTCTTTTCTTTATATCACATAAGAACAAACATTTATTTATTATTTTTACTTATCGTACAGGTTTATCAGTTAATATCAGTTGCAATTAAATTGAACTGATCATCAAAAAGAGGAATGTTTCGAAAACATGTACTTTTCTCTTAAAAATGCGTGTCTGGAGCAAAATCAGCAGCTAAACGTAAACTTTATATATCCGATTATCACTGAGATATCTTCAAGTTCTGAATTAGCATGCATATCCGAAACCAAAATCAATGATTCTAATACAGATATCAGATTTTAAATGAAACTGCCTGGTATTAAAATACATTACTTTATTTAGATGTTGTTCCAAGTATTCAGTTTAGCTATTTTACATAGAAAGATTAGAAAGTAATTTAAACTAATATATTAAAGTTCTAGTTTTAATAGAGTTTTAAAACTAAAATCTCAAGAAAATGCTTCATTAATTTTTGTTCCACTCCTTGTATTATGAAAACTGTCATAAATAGAAATAGTTAAGTAGTTAAGCTGAGAAAAACAATTACTAAGCTTTTTTGTATTAACCGAAATTTCTTTTATCACACAAAAATAATTTAACTAAAAATTATTATATATTTATATAAAATCAGTTCACATTATTGCCCGTTTAACAATAAAATGAGAAAACTATAATAGTTCATTTCTTTGATTCCTGCCTAAAAATAATTTAAAAAAATTTTAATGTTCTGTACCTGTGATAAATTTTGATGACTCAAAATATGGTTATTAATTTAATCCGGTATTAAAACACTTATAAATTCGTTTTTCTAGTATGATCATAATATAAGTGCTCACTTTCTTGACGCAAATTTTTCTGATCTTATAAAAAACATTATTTTTCCCAACAACAAATCGAAAACTTTTTTCTAATCCTACACTTCCCGTCACTTATAAAAACACAAATTATTTCTGAAGTACGGTTGCTTTAGATAACAACAACACGGAAAAGCACGTGATCAGACTTCCAATGAAACAGTTCTTCTCGGAGTATAAAACTCTGACCAAATAAGTTGTTCGCTCTTTCCCCTCTGTTGATATATTACACAGCCATGTTCGCCAAAGGCACTGAATTTTATCGCCAAATTATCGCCAGATGATACAGAAATTCAAACTACCGTTAACATTTTTACTAAACAAAATGGGTGTATCTTACGCAAAAAGCTTTTTTCAGTCACAGCATAACAGCTACATATCCCTATTTAGAGTTATTTCCAATAATAACTCAAATATTTATATTGGTTATTTGTTTTTAAGTGTGAAAACTCATAATAAAATCTCTCTTTCGCATTTGCAACAGCGTATTAAAAATTGCATTTGTATAAAATAGTTATTCAATCCCATGCCGTTTCAATATTTGGATGCAAACTAAAAATCTACGAAGGCTACCTATTTGACACGTTTTCCTTTGCTTATATATTCACCACATTTCTTTAAAAAAAGAGTATGCTATGATTGGTTTTAAATTCATAAATCTTACCGTTTGGTGAAAATGCCGAATAACTTATAAGATTGTACATAATCTGGAAAAGACACTCAATGCCTTTTTCTAACATACTTATATATGAAATTTATAAATGCTCTCTTTTGAAAGAAATTTTCCATTGGCGAAAGTAAATGAAAGAACAACAAAATTTTGATGTAACTCTGAGTACTTTTATTTTAAAACGTCAGGTTTTTACGTACTTATTACATATTTTAGATTTATTTGATGGTTATATTTTTTAAGTTAATATTATATAAAAAAAGCTGTATGAAATATTTTCACGTAATTCATACACGGCAGTCTTCCGTATTATATAAAAATCAGCTCTTTGGTATGAAAGCTAAATTTTTATGTACTATCAAATAACTTGTGAAGTTTTATTTGTAAAACTCATTGAAATTGTAAGGCATAACATCTATTAATTTGTAGTATAATAAATAATATAATGTCATTAGAAACAGCTTTCAATATTTCAATAAATATGCAAATCTTAGAAATATTTTCAATTACATGACTTTAAATTATATGTATTAAATCTAAATTATAAGCTAGAGGATTTAAAAAACCCATGAATTTCTCCCATTATAAATTAAAGCAATTAGAAATTGCATTATAACCAAAAAATATTTTTTAAAATAAATAAAAAAAATCTGAAAGCTTTCAGATTTTACATTACGCCCAAAGTGACTTTTTAAACGTTTCGTGTGTTCTACTAAATATCATATTCTTCGCAATTGAACCATAAAATTCAATTCAAAGGCAATATCGGAAACAATTTTAAAATGAGAATATCTTTAGAATTTCCGATACACAGTCTGGCGCACTGGAGATAAAAATGTTTTTTTTTCTTACAGTGTTGCCATTGCTTACTTTGAAATCTTTGGGTTTGTTAATCAAAAATTCATTAAAGTGTTACAAAATATGAAATCGGTAATAAAACAAATTCCAAATTAGGGCCTTCCAGATGCCCATATTCGAAGCAGAGTTACGTTATTCAAAATTGGATGGCTCTGCGTACCGTTGTTTTATCGCAATGCGAGAAACATACATACATTCATGAAGATTCTTCATTATTTAATTTCTTTAAATATAACACAGGGCTCTAATATTTGGTGCCAACAATTTGAAAAGTGAACCGACATTTATAGTGAACCAACGCAAAATACCGAAAAGAAATTAATAGCCCTTCTGGCCCAATGCCCTTTGGACTAAAAGTCTGAAAGGTTTCAGATTTTACCCTAGGCCAGAGTGTATCTTAATATTTAATACTCTTCCTGAGCTCTGCAGGTTACCAGTGTTAGTCCTGTTAGCACACTTTTTGTCTTGAAACTTTTAAAGCTTCTTTATTATTGCTTTCTTCGCACTTATGCCACATTCAACAGAATTCAACAGAAAACAATAAGAATAATAATAAACAATAAAAACAATTACAATTCAACAGAAAAAATCACAAAATATTTAAAAGCAGCATAGCAGCTCATGTTCAGAATTCTCAATACAAAGTTAAGTGCCGGCAGATTTTTTTTTCTGTTTTTTTTTTTTATCCTTTTCTACGTTTATGTTCAGTTTTAGTATTAAGATGACTTACCAAATACTTTTTTGCCACGCTGGAGGTCAAAACTAAAAGTATTTTATTAGCAGCAGTGGCAACACATGGCTTATAAATAGCCTAGGCTATTGCTTAAGTATGAAAAATAAGTATCTTACACTTTGTCGAATGGTAACAGTTTGGCGGGCTAGAGATAAAACTATTTTATTTTGAACAGTGTTGCTACTCCACATTTTCAGACTGCTGAATTTGTTAATCGAAAATTCATTAAATTTGTATAAAAGTAAATTAAATAATCGAAAAACTCCAAAATTGGGTTTCGATGTACCCATGGATTACGTGCAGGTGAAGGACTACGTATGAAAAATTAGGTGGTTGAAGGTGCCGTCGTGTTTCCACAATGAGAAAAACATGCATGTTACATACAGATTCTTCTCATTTAATTTTTTTGAAATGATACATGGCGAAACCATTTGGTGGCAAACATTTAAAAAGTGATTCTTACACAAAAATGACATAAACAAAGTGAATTAAGAGACTTATAGCACCTCTGGTGGTAATTACAAATTCCTATGAAATAAATATTTTCCTTTCTTATAAATTAAAACCTATTGATTCCACATTGAGGTGCGTAATGTATTCGGTTAAAAGCATTCTCTGTCGATTAAAATAATGCTACATTTAACAATTAGCTGGATATCTTATAAGCTAAATCTATTTTAAATCAATATGAATCAGGTAAATTATCAAAAAAAAATTGAAGGAAGGTTTAAAGTTTTTAAGAAGTATATTTATTGCATTTTTAATCTCTCACGCTGTTAGCTGGCATGATAAACTTTTATTTCGAGTCGAATGGTAATACTCAGAAAATTAGTTATTTGTCAGATATACTAATTATCTGCCAGAGATGTATTAAAGATTTTATATGTCTAAAGGCGCAATTCCTGTTGATGACTAATGGCACACCAATGTAACGTGACGTAAGGTTTAAAAAAATTTATAAAGACTGCACTACAGACGTTTTCAGTGTTAATAAAGAATATAATAACATATACGAGTATATACCGCTTTTAATTCTCACGTCTAGTTTTAGAAAAATATAAGATGAATTTGAAAAATAAAGAACTCATGCCATATCAAGTGGCAACACCTTTCTGAGAAATAGCAATTTGCCACGCATTGTCAATAGCAAATTACACATTTTGTGCTTCCTGAAATAGTGACAAGAGTGTTGATAACAAAATATAATATAACATAATAAACTCAGTAGAGTGAATCACGAAATATTGGAAGATTAAGCTATAAGCTTTTTCTAGACTATCTTCCGTTAATTAAGCAGTTACTATGAATAAAATTTCTCCTTTCCTTAATCTTTATCAGAATCCAGTTAGTTAATTGAGCATATATGTCAAAGGTTTCGAATGTTTTGGAGTTAGAGCTTTCAGAAGTGGCGGCTGCAATTTACAGCAGTGATTATTCCGGCTTATGCCATTTCACTAGCCGACATTGAAACGCTCTGTTAAAATATTTGAGCCAGCTTAAGACCATTTAGTGTAGGCTCCGACTACGCTATCCTGAATATGCTTTGGTTTGGTTTATTTGATTATGGCAAAGCACTTCAGTGCTATGTGCCTAAGGGAAAAGATGTCTTCGTGGAGGACTTTCTTAGGGAACTGCCTCGTATACACGTTACACATAGGGAAAACTACGAAAATATGCATGCAGCTATCCCGTTCGTCGGGATTCAAACTCCGGACCGAAATACCAGTGTTCAGCGCGACTTTACCCCTCGACTAATGGCGAACCTTTACCTCGAATATGAGTTTCAGCTTATCTTATTTTGAATACTCACAAGTGGCTAAGGTTAATTGTACGCACAAATGCTGCCTTCTGTTTAATGCAAAGATTTAATAAATGGTTATTTTAACTTTCTTAAGACTGTTATATTAATTCAGACGGAGCGATAATTAGCTTGGGAGTCTAATAGGGTCTTAAAAACGTTGATTTAAACTTCTGTGCAAATAGAACCCTACAACATACATTGTAAAAAGAGCGTAAATTCATTTTTAAGATGTGAGCAGATTATTATTTTGTAGCTTAATATCTAATCTACCGAGCTAAAAACGTATTCTTTTAGTTATTTTTAAAGTGTAAATTGAAGATATACATTGACGTTAAAACTTCTGAAACTTAGATTTTCTATACTTTCCAAATTCCTTGCTTTACAGTATTAAATACTTTATGGTATTTTTACAAGATATTTATTATTTAGTGTTTCCATTCCATAATACATAAAATCTTTTATTTGCCTTTCACAGTACTTTTTGCAGTACTAAAAATCATCCCCAAGTGACCTTACAGAGATCATTAACTTATCTTCTAAATTAAAACTACGTAGCGTAACTAACTAAAAGATTTATAAGTAATAGCCTAGTTCATTTGCCTCTCTCTTTTATTGGCATCAGAACTGATTTCGCGGCGCCCCAGCGGCAAAGCGGTAAAGTTAGACTGGTAGTTTGGTCCGAGATTCGAATCCCGCGAACAGATTGTATGCATGGGCGTTTTCATAGTTTTCCCATATGTAACGTGTTTACGAATCATTTCCCGTAGGTAGTCCCCTCACGAAGGCATTTCTCCACTTAAACGAATATCCATCGAATGCTTTGCCACAATCAAATAAACCAAACCAATAGCTCTCTTCACCGGAGCCGTTCCAAGCATTTGACAGTTACTCTCATTAGGTTATGTTACTCTATCATACATGTATCATCCATGATTTATGGCAAATATTGCAACTACACGAATCACAAAGCTTTTAATTTATCTTCTATGTTATCTGCCGCATATTCGATAAAATATGAGATCTTTATTTACAGTTTAAATTTACTCAGTTTGCTTTTCCTTAAAACCTGAAAAATTTAAAAACTGTTAAAGTGAAATGTGAAATGAAATGTATAAATGAAACTATTAAATTACAATTCATTTAATTTATAGTGTATAAAACTGATAATTTTGACAAAATTCGCATACTTAATTACAAGTTCATATCCTAAACTACATTTGAGGATTATAATAAATCGCCATAATGCTAACATCTATAAACGACATTATAATTTATTTATTCGTAACGTGCTTCGCGATTAGCCACTGCATGGAAAGGATGGCATGCCCCGCAGAAGTCCCTTTAAGGGAAAGTAGCTGGTATCTACGTTACGCGAGGAGAAAACCACAGAAACGCTCAAGCAGCCAGCCCGTTTGCCGAGACTGGAACCCCGGACCGAACTACCATTGCTAAGCGCCTTTTACATCTCGACTGCTAGTGGGCTCTATAAATGACATTAAAACCATTTTTTTTCCGGATAGCGGATATTTTATTAACTAGTTATCGCTCAGAACTATGAAAATATTTTTGAGGCAATAACAAATAATATGTTATTACAGTTTGAAATGTACACTGAAGATCCGCGTAGTTTGTTAATTAAATCCAACATTTTTACTTTCTCGTATTCCCGAAAAATTTTGTCATGATAACCTTAAATTTATTACTTTTTGTACACAGATTTAATGCGCATTCCTTCAATGTGTGAAAAGGATAAACAACAACTTTAAATTAGTTTTTGAATTTCATTAATTTATGATCATTTAATTAATGCCCTAATTGAGTAGCTGATTTATCTCTTTTCAAAAATGTTAGAACAAGAAAATCTTATTCACTTTACTTTTTCCAAATATTTTGATTAGAATAATATCCTCAAATTAATTTATTTGAGTTTTTATATTTAGAATCAAAGCGAACTGCTGCATAACATTAGCATTACATCGCGTGGAAAATAAAATGCAACTTTTATTATAAGCAGACGATCAAGCAAGTTTTTAACTTTTAAATGTTCTTTAGTAGTTTGAAACTACTTGTTGAGAAACTTCAGTAAAAAAAAACTTATAGGAAAGAGGAAAGTATTCTATAGTTGCGAAACTCTATTTAACATATTACTGTAGTAATTAATTATTTTCTAGGTTTAAAATACATAGCACTGAACTTAGACTGCTTTGTCTCAGCTCATTAAATAAAAATTACCATCAAGATACACAAAGAAAAATCTCAGTCTGATTGCGTGAGTTAATTAATTTTCCTATTTATTCAATTACTATTGCTTTTATTTGGCAACAACTAGGAATTATCTACAGCTATTTTTCCAATTAAGCTTCCGCAAGTAAATGCTTTTCCCTAAAAAAAGAATCAAATGTCGCAGAACCACAACAGTTCAATGACAGAAATAATTCTAAGAAATATTAAAGCTATATTTTTAATTAATACCAAATTCTGTGCCTCGAAGGAAGAGTTCTGTGAAGGAAGAGTTCTGTTTTGTCTTAATATATAAAGTCTTATCCTAGCAAAGGAAAATAAAATGCAGCATCATCAGTGTTTTGGAATTAGATAGAAATGAATAACAGTAATATTTTGAAAGAAGCCCTGGCAGCTGTTGCTACATATCGAAGACTATAAATTAATATTCTGTGCCGCCTTCCATTAGCATTCGGCAAAGCATGACATGTTATTTATCTTTCAATATTAAATGAATTTATCATTGAGAACCAAAAATGTACACTACGGGAATTTTTTTATGTGAAAGGTTTTAGTTTTTAAATTACGTCCAAAGGGGCTTTCTTTAACATTTGGGATGTTACTTGTGTTTATTAAACAGCATGTTCTTCACACTTAAACTATAAACTTCAGTTCAAGAACAATATCGAAAATTAATTTTAAAATGAGCATATCTTTAGAATTTCCGATACACAATCGCGAGGGCTGGAGATAAAATTGTTTTTTATCTACAACGCTGCCATTGCTCGCTTTGAAATCCTTTGCTCGCTTTGAAGTTTGTTAATCAAAAATTCGTTAAAGTTTTACAAAATATGAAATCAATAATAAAAAATTCAAAATTTCAAATTTTGGCTTCCAGATGCCCATATTCTTAGGAGGATTACGTTAGTCAAAATTTGATGGCTCTTGTTTTATTACAGTGTGAGAAACATACATACAGTTATGCAGAATCTTCATTATTTAATTTCTTCTATCCCTTTGGACTAAAAAAAAGAAGAACAGTTCTGTATCTCTCGTTCTACGGGGCCGATTGACGAAATTCAAATTGCGTTTTTCATGTCTCGAAAGCACGACTTAGGATATATATTAGATTTATATATAGCATTGTTCTAACATAAGTATTTTGACACAAAATCGGGCTCTTTCTGAAATGACGTGCCAATTGTTCTCTATTTCAATTCTCCTACTCAAATTATGCCTAAATATTTAATTTTGTAAACTTCCGTGCAAAATTCACGGAGAAATTCAAATATTTATCTTGCCGCATTTTTTTTCAGTTTACGCCAAGAATAATTCACTTGGCGAACTTTTTATAACAACCTATTTTCCTTTCCTTTTTTTCATTGAAGACGAACGGTAAAAAGTCATCATTCATATTTTCAAATAATTTCAACAAAGTGCGTAAACCACAGTTGTTGTTATTATCGCTTATCCATATATATAAAGAAGAAAGTCTGTTCGTTTGTCCTCAAATAATTCAGTCACTACTACAGCTATCGTCACCAAACTTTCTACAATACTTTTGTGCATCATGTAAGAGGTCGTCGTCCACTTTTTTCTAAAAAAAGGTAGCTAAAATCAGAGATATTAATTAAAAACTCTGAAAAATGATAATTTTTGCCCTCCGATTTTTCCAATTGGCAACAGTCTCCCAAGCTGGAGATGAAAATCTGCTTACTTCGAAAATTGTTGCCACTGCTCACTTTCAAATCCGAGAATTTGTTTAAAAAAGTTTTTCAGTTTTACGATGAAATAGAAATAGCATTTCCAAACATTAAATACATTATTCTCGATTTCAAAAATTCATGGGAAGCTGTTTCGACTATTCTCATCTTCGTACGACTTTAATCAGCCGAAATACGAATTAAAAACTCTGAAAAGGCCATTTTTTTACTCAATTTTTCCGACTGGCAACAGTCTCGTGCGTTGAAGATAAAAATGCTTTATTTCGAAAAGTGTTGCTGCTGTTCGCTTTCAAATCGTAGAGTTTGCTAATAAAAAATTTGTCAGTTTTACGAAATCTATACATATAAAGAAGAATGTTTTTTGTTTGTTTGTTTATTTGTTCGCGTTATTGGTTTCTTATCAATTATGATCAATTTTTTGCGACATTTAATCGACCAAACTTGAATATCAGTGAAATATTGTATGCAACCTGAGCTTTTAGACCATTTGATTAGAAAGAAAAAAATCATTAAAAAACTGCATGCCGTTGTTGCTGATATAATGAGAGAGAATTAGCTTATTTTTCTATCGAAATTTTTTATGTGGGTACCATTTCGCATCAGACTGAAATATGTATGACTGTGAATCGTATTTTTTGCATCGTTTTTAGAGAAAGATTATAGCGGTATCGTTCTCAGTGTTGTTAGATTACTCTCAATCTAACTTAACTGGCGTCGGATACTTCCGCTAGTAACAAATATGGTAAATTTCAAAACGCGCTAATATTAAATATGTATATCTTAGGCAATTTTGAATAAAGAACTCTTTGCAGGTGAATTTTTGCAGGTGTACCTAGAAATACATCTGCTTTAAGATGATGTTAGAAATTTTCTATGTTGTAATTCGGAATTTGTTTCGAAAAATATATAAAAAATTATTCAAAAATTCAAATTTTAAAAATAAATCATGAAAAATGAGTGAACTTTGTTTGGAATGAACCTAAATTTCGAAATGTGTTTAAAGGAGAACCAAATGTGTTTAATGAAGAATCAAATGAGTTTAATGAAACAGAGATATTTACAAATATGTACCAAATTCAATTAATATCGAGAAGCTAAAATTTTGAGAGCTAAGTTTTTAAAAACTACTCTTGCGATTTTTACAAAACTTGGCAGTTTGGCATAATTTGAGGCGTAGAATCGAAATATAAAAACAATTGGCATGTCATTTCAGAGAAAGTCCGGTTTTGTATCAAAATACCTATATTAGAATAATGCTATATATAAATCTAATACATATTCTAAGTTACGCTTTTGTGATAGGCAATTTTAATTTTGCCAATCGGCCCAGTAGAACGGGAGACAAAATTGACGGCTCTAGGTGACCATTGTTTTTTCACACTGAGAGCAACATTCATACATTCACGCATATTCTTCTTTATTTAATTTCTTTAATACAGGACAATAATACTTGGTGGCAACAATTTAAAAAGTGATACTCTGTTTATAGTGATTCAACGGAAAATGCCGTTTCGAGACCAATCCACCGTTTCCCATTCAGAACTAACGTCCCTCTGGCTAAAAAAGAAAAAAAGGTGCACCTGTTAATGCTTCTAGGACAACTAAATTCCAGAATAATTTTAAACTGAATTTAAACGATAGTTCTAGTATAATAATTTTAATGTAGTCTAAGATTTTAGATGACAACGTGGAATTTTTCTTATGATTTATCCTCTGAAGAGATTCCTCCTGCTTTTATAATATTCACTATTTTTAGTTTTTTCTTGATTGACATTTACTTTATTTACAAGTTTTAAACTGCACTTCCAGATAATTTTGCTTTCCTTTCTAAACTGATTGATATATTTTATTAGCCCAAAGAAGCGTTATCACAGAAGGGCTATTAATTTCGTTTTGGCATTTTGCGTCTATTCACTATAAACGGCGAATCATTTTTCAAATTGTTGCCAGCAAATATGATCGCCATGTATTATATTTAAAGAAATTAAATGACAAAGAATCTGCATAAGTGTACACTGGTGTGCAAAAATTACAGACGAGACGGTTTTTTCAATATAACTTTGTACAAAAGCTTTCCAAATCAACACATTTAATACCGTAAGATCCCCAATACGTAAGGACATGAGTAATGTAAGCAACACTTACTAAAAGAGAAATCAGAGGGATAAAAAGAAGCTTTATTGAAAAAGTAGCATGGGCGCACTGCGACTGAAGGCCGAAATATCCCTGTGATGGGTGTCCAGCAAGAAACATCCGGTCTTTAATAGGGGATATGATCTCCCCTGACTGCTAGGCAGGTTTCACATCATTTGTGCATGCTGGGTATGTGGTTGTTAATGAGCTGTTGAAACACTGCTGCTCGTTCCTCTTGTAGCACCAATCGCAGTTTCGGAATCGTTACTGGCGATAAGTTACGTGCTGCCACGGGTCTCCCTAGTAAGTTCCGTACATGCTTGACGGGATTTAGATCCAGAGACCTTGCCGACCAATCCATGTGTTCAATATCTTCACTCTCCAACAGCTCTTCGACAGTAACTGTGCGATGAGGTGGAGCGTTGTCGTCCATGAAGAGGAACTGAGGACCCATAGCCCTTGTGAAAAGACGCATGTAAGGAAGAAGAATCTCGTTACAATAGCAGTCCCAGGTGACGAACCTCCTTGAGAGATATGAAGGTCGGTCCGGCTACCAAGCATTATGTCTGTTCGAACGAGAACTCGGCGACCTCCAAAACAGTCCCTTTTGATGATGTTCAAGGGGTTATTGCGTGTTCCTCCCTCTGTCCAGATGTGTATGTGTCTAGAATCGCAACTCAGACTAAATCTACTCTCATCTCTAAAGAGTACTCGTCCCCATTCATTGTCTCTCCAATTCCGGTGTTCCCGGCACCACAGAGAACGCCTTCTCCGATGGGCAGGCGTTAGAGGTACACACCGTACAGGGCGTCGTGCAAACAGACCACCACCGTGCAGTCTTCTGGCCACGGTAAAACGCGATATCGGTCGTCCAGTCGCCTGTGTCGTGTGTCTAGCGATTTCTCCCGCTGTCTGCCGCCTGTTTCTTCTGGCCTGTAAGGCAATATACCGGTCATCTGCGGGTGTGGTTCCTCGTGGACGACCACTACTAAACCCCCAGATAGCTGTTCCTGTAGTTTGAAATTGTCTCCAAAGTCGTGAAACGATGCTGTGAGCAATTCCGAACTCTGCAGCCACACTTGTCACACTGCGGCCCTCCTCCAACTTCCCAATGATTCGACCTCGGGTAAAAGCATCCAGATGTCGTCTAACAGATTAATTATTCGCCATTTCTCGCTGAGGCAGCAACTCGGTGTGATTTTAACTGCTATACGGCGTGCAATCTCTTTGCCAGAAATACTGATCTTACACCGACAACATGCTTTATACTACTCAGACACTCCCCCATAACGTCTACCTTCATATCTGCGCATGTGCTACCGTACATCACCTTAATCTCCTGATTGGTCTTTCTGTCCGCTCTGCCTCTTCGTTCAGCTGATATGCTAATTTTTCGACTTCGTCCTTAATTTTCGCACACCAGTGTATATATGATTCTCGCACTGTGATAAAACAACGGTACTTAGAGCCATCAAATTTTGAAAAAGCTCACCTCTCCAAACGAATATGGGCATCTGGGAGCCCAAATTTGGAATTTGTTCTATTGTTTGTTTTATTATATTTCATATTTTGTAAATCATTTACGAGTTTTAGATTAAAAGAATTTGAGTTAAGATTCGAGTTAAGATTTTAAGTTAGATGAGTTAAGATTGAGTTAAGAAACTCAAAGATTTCAAAGCTAGCAATGCCAACACATCTAAAAAACATTTTTATCTGCAACGCGCGAGACTGTGTATCGGAAATTCCAAAGATATGCTCTTTTAAATATTGTGCGACATTGTTGTTGGATTGTATTTTATGGTTTAAGTGCGAAGAACATGATTTTTAATAAATAAATGTAACACACAAAACGCCCTTTTGAGCGTAATATAAAATCTGAAAGCTTTCAGATTTCTTCTAAATATTTATATTTTTGTACGTTTTTTAGTAATTTTTTGTATTCATTAATCTCATTTGTCAAACTTTGTCTCAAAGTAGTTTTATAATTAACAAATTAACTGTAAATACTGACATAAATTTCTTTATAAATATATATTTTTATTTCATTGCGGAAAATAGAGAATAAAAGCATTATCAAAGTTATGTATTACACTTTTCTCATTTCTTCCAAGAACAGACCACAAAATTATTTAATAAGGCCCTAATTAAAATCATTGCAGAAAACTTCTTATATTTCTTGCATGCCTGAAAAGATTCTCAAGTATGCATGTTCTAATTGAATTTTCTAAGTTACGAAAAACAATTATTTCTCGAATTTTCTTCAATATACTATGCGACTGTCGTTTTTACCATTTTACTTCACAGCCCAAAACTAATATCGCTTGGATGCACCTGTGGAATTCATTAACTGAACAAACACATTGTTGGCAGGTTAGGAATGGAATTAATTCTCCCAAGTTCTGAGTAATATTTATTCTACCTTTAAGTCAAGACAAATTAATAACAGCCTGAAGAATGTGTCATGGTAACAAGTAGCTAAATAATGCTGTCAGCTGAGGATGACATATTGAATCTTTCAGAGTATTTGTCTCCAGACGAATTATGGAACAATTTTATGTGGGTACTTTTTAATATTAAAATGGACTTTCTTCTTCGATGTTTACTAGGTTATTCCTTTTATATTTATTATTACCTTTGAGTGGGCTCTAAATTATAGTATAATGGTAGTAGAGTTTCAGCTATGGGGATTCTAGACACCAGGAATTCCAATTATCCGAGTCATTTATCTTTTCTTCTAGGTTATGTAAACTCACGCTTATTGGCAGTTCGTACATTTTTATACTTCCGCTGATTTAAATAATATAGAACGATGATCAAGATATTAATTTAAGGATTTATTACCCATTAAGATAGACAATTGTGAAAGCCACGTAGAATGATATATAGATTTTGCACTTTAAATGAGGAATTATATATAACCTTCTGTTTCTGTGTTATACAGGCCCTGTAAATGCTAATTATATAACTTACTTTTGTTCTTAGCTTACTTTCTGAATCATTGCTTAGCAATAAATAGGGCTTCTTTAAAGAAAAAGACAAGAAAGTAGTAATATTATGTAAAATATATTACATGGAAATAAGTGGTGGGCATATAATACAAAAATCTGATCTGTACCCCACATGACTTCCTTGAAAGGAATATTAAATAATATGCATTTTGCATTTCACTTAAATTTATTCGATTGAATTAAATCTAATTTGTCGATAGCATATAAACTACAATAAAATAAATACACTGTTTAAAATTCGCTATATTTGTTTACCATAACGACACTCCGGCGCTAGGTTCACTTTACAGCGTTACATCTCCTTTATTTTATAACTCAGAATACACAAAAATTATGTATATCATCTGCAAAATTGTCTAATCGTTGCCACATGTTCTATTCAAATATTATGCTAAATCTAAAACGATGTATAAAAGAAATTAAACAAACAAACAAAAAAGAAACAGTATTTCACAGACGATTCAGTATTTCTCCTCAATTAATTCAGTTCTCACTTCGCGACAAGTCAAAAATACATAAAATCTCAAAATATCTATATTAAAAATTACGAAATAAATCTTAAACACATATTTGCTCGAATAAATTCCAGAATGGATTAAGCATGATTTAATTCGCAATAATAAAAGAAAGCGTTATTTTTGTTGCTGCGATGCTTAGTTTCTCTAGATTGGCAACAAATACAAATCCACTATTCTCCTAAGTTTCAAATGTAAACACAATATGGCTGCCATACAGAAAATGATTAGGCTTAGCTGCCCTTAAACAACTTTTAAATCGTTGATATTTCCCCAAATCTTGCATGCATATTTACTAAAGGCATAAAATCTATGACCGGAAGATAAGACCAAAATAATTCAATCAATTTTAAAGCAAAGAAAATGTACAATTTACCAACATATAAGAATAAAAAATCTAATGTGTACACCACATGACTTCCTTGTACAGAATATTAAATTATACGCAATTTTACTGTATTTCATTTAACCTATTGAATTAACAGTTTGAATTTTGAATTAAATCTACTTCGTCGATAGCGCATAAACCACAACAGAATAAATGCACTCTTTAAAGTTCACTATATTTATTTACCGTAGCCACACTTCGGCGGTAGGTTCACTTAACAGCGTTACATCTCATTCATTTTATAACTCAGAGTGAGCAAAAATTATAGCATCTGAAGAATTACCACAAGTTCTATTCAAATACTACAATAAATGTAAAACGATGTACAAAAGAAATTAAACAAATAAAAGAGAAACAGTTTTGAGTTTAACAGCTGGCTCTGGTACAAGTAATGAGTAAATTCTGCCACTGTCACGACTGCTTAGCGTTTAACTTTATATGTGTTTTGTAAAGTCAGAGGTTATTGATTCTTTTAACCAAAATTTTTCTTTTCGGAACGGGGGAGGATTGTTATGTAATACATACTTAGATATACTTCAGTTGCTGAATTAAAATATCTTAATGGTAATGATTTATCTTAATTCTGTTTCAAACGTAAAAGTATTAATTTGTTTTTTTATTTTGTAGTTGATCTTAATTTTTTTTTGCCTTGTTGAAAAGTTATTGTTGTCATTTAATTTTTGGCAGTTTTGGTTAACTCTGAATTTAAGTTGCTTGAGTAATTATTTTTTTCTCTTTTTCCTTAAGGTAGTTTGGTTAACCATTTAATTTTTTTGTTTAGTTAATACTTAATCTTAACTTGTTTGCTTAATGTGTAATTTCTAATTAAGTTGGCCCTTAAGGTCAATTTTTTTTAAAAAAACTTTATAAAGTTATTTGCCTTACACAAGTTGGTGTTTAAAGTTTAATTTGGTTTTGTTAACGTAACCCTCTTTCTGGTAAACCTGGAATCCATATTTTCTGACTCTGGTGGTAAGGTCGTTTTTGGTGTTGTAGAAAACATAAAATGTTTTCTATGTAATTGTTATATTTCAATTGAAGAAATTTTCTTCGGTCTTTTATTAATTTGGTATTTAAAAAAATCCTTAATTCTTTTCTAAAAAACTTTTACGTTGCATTTGGTAATCAAGATTTACGACTCTGTTTTGACGTTTACTTGAAGAAGAATTCTCCGAAGGTTATCTCTGCCAGACAGTGGTCTGAAAAATATCTTTCGCCAAGTGCGAATCTGCACCCTGCGAATCTACATGAAAGAATTCAAACTAAAACTGAAGATTTAAAAAAACGGATAAAAACTTTAAACATCTGCAAATATTTTCGAAAATATTTTACTCAAATTTTCTTTACAAGTTGTAACAATTTAACTCTGAGAATGTCCATGGAGTGTTATAAATTACATGATTTTATAACTATCATGTGAGTATTCATGCTTGAGCATGGCTGAACTAATACATACATCAATTTTAAGCTTATAGAAGCGGATGTTTGTCATTTAATCGAAAGGTGATAGATATCTGTATGTATACTAAGTAAGTAAGTTAAAATGAGCGAAAGAAATTTAGGTCACCAAACGTTGCGTTAAATATCGCAAAAAACTTTGCTAAAACATTGAAAATTGAAATTATTGATAGTTTCATAGAGTGATCGTCCGACGTATTTAAATAGCATAAAGGACTCAAAGATTTGCTAAAATATATAAAAGATAACTTCATAAGCAAGCAGTCAAAATTACCAGTGAGATACTTTAAAATTAACAGAATGTAAAACGTGTTACTGTCCAAAAAGTGCTAGTTAGAAACATTTAGATAAATTTAAATTGGAGCATTGCAAATGAGAAATATTGTTACGAAGTTCTTGCTTTCACTCGCAATCATAATGAGCTCCTTGTGAAAGATTTTATGACTATTAAATTTTCTTGCCTGTTTACCTGACTTATCTTCCTCATATTTTAGAGTGGTTCTAAAATTAGAAGCTTCTCAGAAAGAATGAATGATTCTAGTACAGCTGCTGTCCAACAGAATGAGAGCCAGCTGCAGAACAGCGTTACATGAAATGATTGCAGGCGTCCTGCCAGAAATGAAAACTCTGCGTCAGTGCGAAGGTGCGTAAATAGAGTAAGGTTGTTTATTCATTAGTATAAGTTCCACAGCTTTACTTTTTAAAGTGCTTTCTGGGAATTGAATTGTCGCACATTATAGTACGTGCATCCTGTAGACATATAGTACTTTCAAACTTTTTATGTTTACGCTTGACAGGATGTACTATTGGGTTGCCTGAAATGTAATGGCTCATTTTTCTATGTTTTTCAAAGGTTCTTTACTTACATAAAGTTCAATGATCAGTCAATAGTATATTGCCTATTTTGTTGGATAACTTTTTACTTTCTTTCTTTTTACTTTCTTTTCTACAGTTTCGTAATTCCTCATTCAAAAAAGAATCTAGCTTTATCAGTGTAAAGATGAACAATGTGCTCATTTACGGCTTCATCTAAATGAAATTTAAGTTTTCAAATCTCCGATCTTTGTTAAAATTCGTGTGTTTCGAGCGTTTGAGCATTCAAATGTCTCATCTGTATTAAATGAAAGAATTAAACTTAAATAAACTAAACTGAAAATTTTAACAAAGGACAGAAACTTAAAAGGTTGTAGAGACATTAGGTATGTTTTTAAACAGGAGAGATGAAAAATGAGACATGTCCTCGTCGAGAGTCAAACCACGGACCACACGATTACCCGCCGAGCGTGCTGACCACTATACCACGAAGGCGGGATAAATGTTGTATATATTCCCTATTTTAAACGGCGACTGGGGGTTAGAGGATCTAGTCGCCAAATCCTGGTGGTGGAGAATCATCATCCACCAGCTTTTTTATTTCGAGCTCCACTGTAGAGACATTAAGTTATTTAGAAACCAGAGACGTGAAAAATGAGCAAGGCTCTCGTCGGGACTCGGACATCGGACCTCTCGAATACGCGCCGAACGTACTGACCACTACACCACGAGGGCATGCTAAGAAGAAATACCTTATAAAGTTTTGTTTTCATTAATTGCATTTAAAAACTGCATTCTATCCCGATAAAGAGAGATCACAGACAAGTTTGATCATTTGATAAAAATTATTGTAGTTTGCATGAAAAGTGTTTCCACGTGTGTCATACTCGCCTTATCTTTGCCCTCAGACTTTCACTTGCTAAGCTCTCTTCAAACTTCCTTTCGTGATATAACATTCAATTCAGATGAAGCTGTAAATCAGCACTCTTTTCAGACTTTCGCCGATAAAGCTAGGTTTTATTGTGAATGAAAAACTACGAAATTCATTAAAAGAAAGCAAGCAGTAATCGAACTATATTGACTGTTCATTATTCTTTATACACAGTCCAGTCACATTAATGTGACCATCTGTCAAAAGCCAGAATAACCACCTTTCGCAGAGCGGACTGCTGCGAGACGTGCAGGAAGAGAGTCACATAGGTCCCTGAAGGTGTTCTCTGGGATGTTGAGCCATGCCGACTCTAATGCCGTGGCCAGCTGCGCTAGATTACGCGGTTGAGGATCCATGGCGCGAACAACTCGATCGAGATGGTCCCACAGATGCTCGATTGGGTTTAAGTCAGGTGAGTTTGCTGGCCAGGGGAGGACGGTAAACTCATCCTGGTGCTCTTCGAACCACGCACGTACACTGGCAGCTGTATGGCACCTCGCATTGTCCTGCTGGAAGATGCCATCATCCTGAGGAAAAACAATGCGCATGTAGGGGTGAACATGGTCCGCAAGGACAGATGCGTACTTGTATTGATCCATTGTGCCTTCCACAATGATCAGTGAACCTAGAGAATGCCAGGAAAACATTCCCCAGACCATAATGCTCCCGCCTCCAGCTTGGACCGTTCCGGCAATGGTTGCAGGGTGGTTCCTTTCAGAGGTTTCACGCCTTATACGCCAACGTCCATCTGTCCGATGGAGCATAAAACGCGATTCATCCGAAAACGCAACCTGTCGCCACTCAGTGGACGTCCAGCTGCTGTACTGGCGTGCAAATTCTAGCCTTCGCCGTCGATGAACAGCAGTCAGCATAGGTGCACGAACCAGGCGTCTGCTTCGGAGGCCCAGACGCAGCAATGTTCGCTGAATAGTACTTTGGGAGACACTTTTGGTAGCCCCTTGGTTCATTTTGGTGGTCAGTTGCTCAACGGTAGCCCGTCTATCTGCCCGAACGCATCTCCGCAACCGTCGTTCGCCTCTGTCATCTATGGCCCGTGGTGCACCACATTTGCCACGTCGCTGATTTTGGACAGTCCCATTTTGCCATGCACGGTACACTTTTACCACGGCGGCACGCGAACAGTTCACAAACTCAGCCGTTTCGGAAATGCTTCCACCCTTGGCCCGAAAGCCAATGATCATGCCCTTTTGGAAGTCGGATAAATCGCTTCGTTTCTGCATTACGCCAACGATTGAAATGTTTTCCGAAGCCCTCACACACCCTTTATATACGCTCAACTGTACTGTGCTGCCACCTGCCTTCTGTGATTGGTTATTTAACTCTGACATGGAAAGTACGTGGTGATCACATTAATGTGACTGGACTGTGTATAAATAAAGGAATTTTGAAAGACATAGAAAAAATGATGACATTTCAGCCATAAAATAACTCCGAAAAAAACTGTTGACGTATTTCATTACACATTTCACATGCTTTCAGTAGAAGTTTTGACGACGACTGCAATTTTGATGAAATCGGTTCCAAAAATGGATTTTTTCACACCACCACCATTAAAATTAATTATTACTTTGGAAATCATTAATTGAAATGCAGTAGACGCAAGTATGATAATTTTATGATATAATGCTTATATGCGTTATATTATTCTTGGATAAACCCGCTTACCGTGAGAGGGCGCTGAGGACGCTGTTGTGTGTGTTTGCGGAGACTGAAGTGAGATTTGACAGAGAAGAGATATGAGAGATTATCAAATTGTGGCAAGTCGATTATTTATTAAATTAATTTTATTATTATAGATCGTGGCTTGATTTGAAAATTTGACATAATGATAAGCATATGATCAAACTGTTGATCACTAAACCACCATTTTGATCATATGAACCTCTATGGGAAAGAATTCTATACGTTTCTAGACTTTAGCATCATATTTTAATAGAACATGATAGTTTTCATTAATTAATGAGAAACAGTTTTAAGTTATAAATAGATTTCTAGGTTAAAAATCGAATTTAATAAGAATTATGCGTATTTTTAAATGCATTTTTAACAATGAATTTTTCAATGAAGTTTTAAGAATAAATGAGTGATATGAATACAGAATTTAAGGTAAGCTTCGCTTTGTTTAGGTCGTATAAGTAACAATAATCTGACTAGAGGACAATTTTCCCTATTCATTCTCAGACTTTCTCTGAGCCATATGCTGCTTTAATAAGAGTTGTTACTGTATAGAACGGCTGAAAAATTAGAACAAAAACTGCTTTAGCACTTGAATACCTAATTTCTGCACTTTTCGGTTTTTCTTCAGCTTCCAAATAATATGCAAATTTATGAATCTATAAGGTTTCTCCTTCAATCTCTTGACTTTCTTTGTGAGCATACGCTGTGAAACCCTATGTGGAGGACAGTGAGCAAATCTAGGCTATGTCCTTTAGTGTTGAAAAACTACAAAGTCAGAAAGGAGGGTTTAAAGTGACCCTTTAATTCAAATAATTACAACTCTCCAACTTGAGAGTAAGCCACTACTTGGGCTGAACTAAAATAATATGAAATAAAGTGTGTTAACAAATTCAAATACCTAACTTAATCTTAAGTAGGACGGCGAGGGAAGCTTAACTCTAATTTCGGAATTTTTCCTCTGAGTCGGGAGAATATTTATGCTCAGCTGCGTCACGGTAACAGGATTTTTCAAAAATATTGATCAACTAAATATCTTTTGGAGGGTTTATTCTAGACTCTAGTTTCCAACTATAGAAATTGATCAAATAAAATAGGATTCCAGACTGGAAACGTTTCATCAGATAAGAAAGTATTCTAGACTACGAAATGATTTCGTGTATGACTCCTTTTAGTAAAAATATACGAAGTTTATATTTTTATGCAAGCTCTCCACAAGAATGTCCTAACAGCACTCTTCATTCTATTAAAGTTTCTTTGAGGAAGAAAGGTTTTCTATGTCATATGCAAAGCAAGTTTTGGAAAAAAAATAAATAAAAAGAAAGAGAAGAAGAAAATACGAAAAAAGAAAATAAGAATTAAGAAAAGAAAAAAGTAATGTTCCTATCAGCAATCTTCATTCTAGTAAGATTCTTTTGAGAAGCAAAATCATTCTCTGGGATACGCAAAACTGCTTTGAGGGAAAAATAATAAAAACGAAAAGACGAGAAAAGAAAATAAGAAAGTTGGTTCTTTTGTGAGGTTTTACGTATTTAATCCTAAGGTTCTAACTTAGAAGCCCACGAAAACTGACAAGCGAATAATCGCTTAAATGTGTGAACAGAACACGTAAGACTAAAAGAGGGTTTACAACCTTTTATTTTTCACTCTATTTACAATCAGTTCCTACAAAGCCTCCACTCGAGCTTGAACTTAAAATAATAATAATTTAATCTAAACTAGCTTAACCGACTTCGAGAGAGAGAGAGAGTCTGATTCTTTGACTTGCGCGCGTTTGCCTTTTGGCTACGTCTCTCTTAGCTATTGCTACGCTCGGCCATACATTAGGCCCTTGCTTGGCTTCGCCGATTTAATTAATACTTAGGGGACAACTAGTTGAATCTCTGGCAGCTTCGGCTATACCTTTCGAATAGCTAAGTATCAACTTAAATAGTACATTAACTGCGTTTCTGAAATCATCTGCATTAACTGCGTTTCTGAAATTACATTCTGGCAGGAAAGTGTAATCTGAAATTAGAATAAGATAGGAAAGCTACAAAACTTAAAATAACTGTTAATAAACTTAGGATAAACCTTACGCTTTAAATTACTGGGTCTAGATTGATATTGTCTAGATTGGTATGACGTTAATCTATGATGGGTAATATTATCTATGTTTTTCTCCATTTGACTTTTGAATTTGCAATTTCGAATAGATCATTTTAAATACATTAATTTATCTCCTGTAAGCATGTATATTTTCGTATAGAAAATTTCGAATTTTTACTCAATTATGCTAATAGTATAATCCTTAAATTTCCTCATTAGAAAATATTACTGAGCAGTATAAGTGTTTTTAAATGCTTTATTTTATAACTGAATAGTGGAAGTAACAGATAACAGTTACGTTAGATTGAGCGTAATGCATCTAACAACACAGAAAACGATACCGGTGTAATCCTTCTCTAATCACGATGCAAATAATGCGATTCATAGTCGTACATTTTTAACTCTGATGCGATATGGAATACAAATAAAAAAACTCAATGTAAAAATAAGCTAATTCTCTCTCATTATATCAGCAACAATGGCACGCAGATTTTAATCATTTTCGCCTTTCTAATCGTAAAAGCTCACGTTCCATCCAATATTTTACCTATATTCAACTTCAGTCGATTAAATGTGGCAAAACATTTACCATAGTTGATCAGAAATCAATAACGCGAACAAACAAACACACAAACAGACATTCTTTGTGTATAGATTCTGTAAAACTTACAAAATTTTTATTAACAAAGTCTACGATTTGAAAAGCGAGCAGTAGCAACACTTTTCGAAATAAAGCATTTTTATCTCCAACGCCCGAAACTGTTGCACTCTGAAAAATGAGCGCGAAAATTGGCGTTTTCAGAGTTTTTAATTCGCATTTCGGCTGATTAAAGTAGTACGAAGATGAGAATAGTCGAAATGGCTTCCCATGAATTTTTGGAATCGAGAGTAATGAGTTTAAAGTTTGGAAATGTTATTTCTATTTCATTGTAAAACTTAGAATTTTTTTATTAACAAACTCTAGGATTTGAAAGCGAGCAGTGGCAAGAACTTTCGAAATAAAGCAGATTTTCATCTCCAGCTTGAGAAACTGTTGTCCCTCGGAAACATGAGAGTGAAAATTACGTTTTTCCGAGTTTTTAATTAATATCTCTGATTTTAGCTGTTTTTTTTTTTTTTTTATGGAAAACCATGGAGGTCAATTCTTTCCAGGACCCAGAAAAGAGTTGTAGAAAGTTTGGCGACGAGACAGCTGTAGCAGTAACTGAGCTATTAGAGGCCAACCCAAACACACAGACTTTCTTCTTTATATATATAGATAAACAATGATTATCAACAATAAGGGAAATGAAGGACTCAGGATGTTTAATTATAATCTCGAATAACATGAGTAAAATGACTGAATATATTTTAATCGTCATAAGGACACTGTGTTATAATTCTTCATTGCCGGCGAATTGTCCAACAAGCAGGTTTTCCATCATCTTACCAAAAATGCAGTAGTTCCTGGCGTATTTTCATGCGCTGCTGTATTTGCAGGTCAGTAAACTTATGAGTAACCCACTGCACAAATTTTCAGTATTACAAAATCTCTGCTCACTATTGTAAATGTTGTGAGTAGAATTCTTTTGATTACATTCCTTTTACGCTGTACCACATGGAAGGTGACATTTCAGCTTGTGAGTATCAACTTAGATATTGGCTGTACTGCGGTTAGTGTACGCCTCACTATAGATCTACCACTTTTTGTTCTTTCACTGTATTTTTATTTCTCAAGTTCCTAATCAAATTAGATACTAAGTTTCGTGCAAAGGTTGCTGACCACATACAGCCACCAGTCAGCTGTGAGTTCATCCCTCTTGTAGTCCATTTTTGACCATAGGCTATTACCCTCTATTACGTCATATATGCAGGGGTGTAACGTAGCAGGCCTACTTGTGGTGCACCCTGGATAATGCTAAATCTGCTACAGCGCTCTGTCTTGTCTTCTTTTTGATGATGATTTCAACCGGACATGACTGTTTAAGAAACCACCTTTATAGAAATGGAGTGGTGAATTCCCCTAACTGTGTTTTGTATGACTCCAATCAACCAATGATGTACGAACATTTAAATAATTGCATTGCACTTTCTCGTATGAGGATATTGTTAAAAAGTACTGAAGAGAACGTGAACTAATGGTTTAAGCGCTAATGTTTGGTATTTGTAAAATAAAATGTCATGTATGTTGTCCGCGAATTTCAGCTCCACGCTTCGCCTTATGACTCACTATTGATCTGGTATCGAACCATCTTACAGAATGTTGAACTCGCACAATCATCTGAAAGAAACAACGCCCTGATGTTCAGCTGTTTGTTACTTTTAAAACAATAGAATAGATACAAACAATAATTGGACTTACTAAATGTTTCATGCCCTACAGATTGGCAAAAGCTTTGGTTTTGAACTAAACGTAATTCATATTTTTCAATCTTAGATGTTATTCTAAGAATTGAACGTGACTTCAAGAAATGAAACTAAAAGATTTTGATTTAAAAAATTGAGGACATAATACGTTGAGTTAAAAATGTGTGTTTATCAGATGCAGTAATTCGTAAGTGTTTGTTTTCAAAAATCGCCCGTTAGATCGATTGTAAATTATTCATCCTATTAGTAATGAACTATTATAAGTCGGAAGATAAATTAAAAAACTGTTATTTAAAGATTGACAAATATCTTAGAATCTGGAGTTTTGCCGAGAAGGATAATTTAAAGATATTCTGTCGCAAGACTAGCACTAGATTTCAGAACTGTAAATTAATTAATCTACGGTCTAATAATGTGAGAGCATAGCATAACGTAATGTCACTCGATGCCACTGGGAGAGGAAATAAAAATACGTTGTGCCACGTGAGGTGAGAAAGATCTTTTATGAATTATAATAATTCTGCAAATATTGATTTCTGTCATTTGAATATGCTCTAAATGAAATGTATTTAATTTCTATTTTTATTCACTAAAAAGCGGTAATGGTTCAAACTGTTAAAAACTGTATTTGTTATTTTTATATACCTTAGTTTAAGTTTATTAAGTAACTAGAATTTTAAAGCTAAATTAGTGACTTTAGCGAAAACATTATTTCCAAACTGCGTGTAAGAAGATTTCTGGCAACACTTGCCAGATCACGTTGTTGATGAATGCTATGGTAGCATAACATAACTTAATGTAACAGTCCAAACCTTTTGAACAACCTTCGCAAAAGCCTTTTCTAATATAAAATTCGACAATAAATATATGTGATTTTCAGTAACACGTAATACGGCAGAGGCATTTTCAAAATTTCAGAACTGAAATGTAATTACGTGTAATTAATGAAATAATAAAAGTTATACTGGCACTAATTATAGTTACTTTTATATAAATAAAAGTTTCATCACCAGTGCAGCATGCACTTCTGTTAGTTTGGAAAGGAACTGAGGTGGCAATTTTCTTTTGACTGTTTATAAAAGTTCTTGATAAAATTAAGCACACTTTAGATGCCCCTCTTCAAGTATAATAAAAATGCTAATATAATTCACATAACAGTTTTGAAATCGTTTTTGCATATTTCATTATGACACTAAATATTAAAGAAATCGCGTCATTAGTTACGTAAAAGAAAAATCCTTGTTATTTTGTATGTTCAGAGTAACCAGACTATTTCCCGTCAATAGGCTGTGATTTACGACGGAAGAAGACAAACAGTGAGACAATAAAAAATGATAAATGGAAAAAATATTCCAGGTTTTTTTTCCTGCATTCTTGTAAAGTGTCGCTTACGTAGAGATTGATGGGAATTCTCAAACGGGAATTGCCTTTCTTGTTTCCTGGTTTGCCAGAAGATTAAAAGTCTTAGTAAAGCATTTTTTTTAACAAAAATATTCTAAAATATTCTACAGAGGCATTTACTTTCTTAAAATTATCTAAATATTCTGATCTGGTTGAACAATGGTGAGCGATCTGGATAAAATGATAAATTAAATCAACTAGTTTGTTTTCTAATTTTCCCAACAATAAAAAATGTTTCAATCTATAGTTTCCTAGATTCTATGTAGTATTTAATTTATTCTAATTACAGTTTTATAAGAATTGATTTTCCAAATACATTTTTCTGTAAAGTATAGTATTATAATTTAGTATTGAAAGCTGATAGATATTTTTGAACGCTTATGTTATTTCTAAAATTGAAACATCTAGTAAATAATAAACTGTTGATTAATTGACGTTCTAAAAATTAAATTTATGAATAGCCTGAACTGAAAGAGAGCAATATTAGATGGAGATTTTCTAAATCAGAAAATAGAAAAAACTCTGTCTGCTCATATGAGTCCATATAATGTTTATATAAATATACTATAAAGTGAAGTACGTAAAGGCAATGAGCTCTCAAAATCGATATTGCCAAATGGATAACTTTATTTTCTCTCAAAATAAAGTTAATATTGTCCTAAAATCGATCGTTGAAATCGATATTCCTCCTAAACTTATATCATAGTAATTTTTTATCTCGTTAATTAGAATAATTTAATATTGCATGCCAAATAATTTAACTGCGGCTCCAGTGTGCTACAGTTAATAATGATAATATGAATATAATATGAATCAAATTAATAATAATAATATGATATAAAAATAATATGAATCTAATAATAAAAAATAATATGAATCTAATAATATGATATAAAAATAATATGAAATATATAATAATAATATGATATAAAAAAATATAAAATGATAATATGAATCTTTATTAAATATTTTAAACTCTTTCTCTTGCGTAGGAAATAACATTTTGTTTTACATCTCTTTTCATTCTTTTGCGTTTGATCATTTTCGAAACTCACTCTATTGGAAATTGTATTATTTCTAACTAATAATTGTCTTTTGATTGATTAAATGTTTGGCAATGCTAGGATTAAAGCATATATCTGTAGAACATAATCTGCATTATATGTTATTTCTTACATACCGGTACGCATTTCTGTCATTCATGAAAAACATTTTGAAGAATGGTATTACAGCTTCGTATTGATAGTTTTTTCACCATTTTTTTAAATTTAAAACAAACTCCATAGCGCGAAAAGATACAACGGATTTTATAAAACTTTTGCTGGTCATTTTGTCAGGACTGAGTGTTCGGTGCATATTCTTGGCGAACATCTTCGTATAAATCTTAAGTCCTGATCTTGAGCAGGGAGCTGAATGCAGCTATGTTCTGTGGTAGAATACTATGATTAAGTGGTAGAATAACTATACGTAAGAAGGATTTAAAATCCTCTTTTATTAAACCACAATTATTTACAGCCACTTCCCAACTCGGGAGGGATACAGAAAATAATGACCACCACTTGGGTCTAAACTGAACAATCAGATAATTTAAACTAAAACTAATTAGAAATTAAGTAGACATTGCTCACAGAGCTATAAACGCGAGGTTGGCCTCTAAACTAAATGGTGCGTAGCAAGATTTAACTAATACTAACGCACTTAGAATTACTTCAATAAGTAATAGCGTAACAGCGCGCTTAGAATTTAAATAGTAGCTAGTCAGGCGAACGTCGAATAGAGTAACAGTGGTCTGAGACTAAAAGCTCTCTCACACTGAGAGGTTCCTACCTACGGTTTAAATAGAACTTGGCTCCACTTCAAATTAGCATAAAGCTGAAACGCGCGCTTATTCTAACGGGAAGTTGAAATGAGAACAGATAGAAAAAGCCAAATTAAAATAAAACTTTGTTAGTTTAACTAAAACCTTACAATTTCTTTCAATTACCGATAACTCTATAAATGCAAAATGGGGATATTTGCAATTGATTTGTAAACAGACTCATCATCTCATCATCATATTTAAAAGATGAACTGAAACGCAGATAGTTAATTCCCTGTTAGTAAAATAGTAATAGCAATTTGTCTGTTAGTATAAGATGGATATTATTCACTGCTTGATTACAGCTTAATTCTACGGCAAAAAACAATTAAAAAAGAAGAAGGTTTCTGTCCGAAATTGTATAAATCCCCCATCGGAGCAGCTACTCACCTCCGGAAAAGAATCGAAAGCTGAACTTAAATATGTTTATTGGTCTGCATGGTGATGATTATCAATTAAAAATTTCTGATGTGAACACCACATGACTTCCCTGTACAGCCTACTAATTTGTACACATTTCTTGTTGAACTTCATTTAAACCTACTTCCTTGGATTTCATTAGAGGTATATTTTCTCCTTCAATCATTTCAGTTCTCACTTCGTGGCAAGAAAAAAATGCATAAAAACTCCATTAAAAATTGTAAAACACAGGAAAGCCTAAAATACCAAATTCAGTTAAAAACAGTTAAGAAGAGCAATTTTTGTAATTAAAATTAGAGTTTGTAAGCCAAAGCAAGCAATTCGGCCAGCGAGCATGAAGATAAAAGTTTTGGTGCCCAAAATTGATAGTCATACTTCAGTCACGGTGGGTAAAACGACACCGAAACTGGCTGAATTCACTATTCTACTAAGAGTTCCAGATGTAAATAAATGACAGCCTTGTTAGGCTTAACAGCGCCACTTTTAAAATGTGTATAATTTCTACAACTATTGCACGCAAATTAACTAAAGGTGTAAAACCCTTAACCAAAACATAAGAACAAAATAATTTGTGCTGCCGGTTGCAATGAAAAGTGAGATGCATAATTATATGCTATAGAGGTCCCATATACAAAATTTCAACGTTCCTCATTTTTGAGTTATGCGAGATAGACACGTACGTACGTACGTACAGACGTCACAAAATAATGTTTTTTGAATCCATTTTAAATCCATTTTACAACCCACTTTAAAAAAACGAGTCTTTTATTCTGTCCGTACGTACAGATGTTATGCAAAAATATTGTTCAGATGGACTCATGAGCTGAAATAGATATCTTCGTTAATAATCGAAATAATAGATAATCGATCGAATCGAAAGAATCGAATTAGAATAATTAATTCCTATTAATAAAGAATTAGATAATCGAAATTTTTCGCAATTACAAAACTTCCTTTACTTCGTATAAGGAAGAAAAAAGAACGAAGCAGATAAAATATTTAAAGTCCATCGCACTTTTTTCTTATTATAGCTTTATTACTAATAATAATTAAATTTTTCTTATGACTAAATAAACATGCAGTAACAAATATAAAAATTAATAAAATTATAACTAGAATTGAGTTTAACGAATAAAGGATTAAAAGAATAGAACTAACGGAAAAAATGCTCTTGATGACCTAATAATAAAAATAATTTTGGAAAAAGTTAATTAAATGGTTCCTTCAATTAACATCTATAGATTCGGTTCCCGGTTAAAATATTTGGAATTCGAAGGAATAATCCGAGATTCGAGATCCACTTTTGGCAACACAGAAAAACTACTTTAAAAAATTTAAGTTGTTTTATTATAATTATGTAGATAACCAACAAAAAAGAAACGTTGAAAAAGGAAATGACCTAAGATGAATTTATCAGACACCGATTTTATAAAAAGCGACACGTTCTTTCTTTAACCTCGAAAGGTGAAGAGATTGTTCCTAATGATTTTTTAATATGGTGTTCTTTGGACTCTTCGGTTAGACTTTGGTACTTTTTCTTAGTAGCAGACAACGATTGCTGCTACTAAGAAAAAGTAACTTTGCCTCTTCCCTAAATTTACAATACTTTTAGGGCTTAAACATTTTAGTTATCAAGGCGAATTGAGGTAGACTTTCATCAAATATACATTTAACTTGCGATACGTATTTAAATGACCCAAATTCCATCTACTGCTATTTGATGTGCAAAGTTATACTACTTAAAATGTAAAGTAATAATACTTAGATTCGGTATTAAGTATTATAAACGTTATACGTTGTTTTATAAATGAAGTTGCTAACATTGATTTACAAATTGAAGCAATGAGGTAAAGTTACAGGATCCTAATTGTGAAAACGTCCTTCGGATCCCATTAGATTGACAAGAAAGTTATTCACTCTGTCTGAAACATTGTGGCAAAATTTTAAGAAGGTAGTAAATAATCATTTTTGTAAACTTTAAAGGACGATAAAGAGCAAATGGTGCGTAAAATAAACTCTGTCACTTGAGGGCATTTAAAATAACGAAGTAGAAGTTTCAAATTAAATGTAACGTAATCAAAGACAACATAAATTAGTCTATTTAAGCTGGATTTATTTTAATTGCGCGTATTTAACGTCGGCTATCGAAATGGCTAAGGTCGGAATATTCAATGGCACAGCAGGATGATACAATATAAACTGCAGGTGACGCTGTCAAGAGCTCTATATATACGCAGGATTCATAACCCTCTACTTAAATGTTGAACCACCTAATTTGCATCTTGGTAAGGACTGCGGAATGGAAAAATTATACTAAAGGTATAAATTTTAATAATTGGTTAATTAACGTAAAATTCTTCACAAGGAATATGTCATTTATTGCTACACAGAAAATATTATTCACTGTATTACTATTCAAATCATTGCATGTGTTACTAATATTTGTTTCATGTTTTAAAGCGCTTGTTAGACTTTTCATTATTTTATTACAGTTTTAACGAGGCATTTTTAAAACCCATTTACGATTTTTCACAGGAGTTTTTTAAAAGCAGGCGTATAAAGGAATTAAAATCTGTATTTTAATGGATGGGAAACAATTTTTGTACATAGAAATGTCCGTATTTTATATTCTGATTGTGAAATCTGCCTCAAAAAATAGAAGGCTTTAAGAATCATTTTAATAAAACTGATACCAGTCATCACCTTTACTCACGAGTCAGCATATGCAGCACCATTTCATAATACAGGACGTTTAGAAGAAGGCAATATTTTAGTGGTCTAACTGTTCTGATGCGATAACCAAACCTGAAAGCTATACAAGATGTTCCATCAAGACCCCCGAAACTCTTCAGAGTCAGATTTCTCGCTTGGAATACATAAAAAATACCCAAGGAACTGCACCAGTACGATTCGTAGTTTTCGATATAAATGCAAAAGAAACGTATGACGTCATATCTGTAATGTCGCTTATGGTTCCAGCATGGTGGAACTACAGCGCATTTCAACGTTATTATGGGGCCATCTGAAAAAACTTGTCTATCAAATCCCAGTTGCTACAGAAAATAGCTTATAGTTGCTCGTCTTCCTGCGTGTACTTTAGGGGTACACCATGCTTCTGCAACATGCGCACTCAGTCATTCCACGATGCTCGCATGCGTGATTCGACATGCGCAGTGGACATTTTGAACATTCCTCTGTAAACTTATGCAAACATCGATGTTTTGCGTGTGATATGACGTCATGCGTTTCTTTAGCATTTATCTCGAAAACTATGGATCGTGCAAGTACAGTTCTGTGATCGTTTTTTACGCATGCCAAGCTAGAAATCTGGCTATGCAGAGTTTAGGCGGTCTTGATAGGACACCCTCTAGAACTAGGATCTAGTTAGGAAATTAATCATATAATTAAACAATTAATCTGAAAATTACATTTCAAAACATTATTCAAATGTATACAGTTGAAATGGAATATTAACTGAAATCTGTGTTGCTTAATCGTTTCATTTCTTGCTTCACATTTCATAAAATGTCACTTATTAAGGAAATTTCGAAGGAGCAATACATCGGTTTAATTTTTCTTTATTTCTGATATAAGCTAAGAATCTAATTTTGGAGCTATAATATCGAAAGACTGAATACTTATAGTCGATTATTAAAATATATAACCTAAACTTTCTTTTCACATATAGTAAAGAACTCGCATCGTTTCTAAGTAACTGGTTATTCTAAGTAATCTTTCATCACTAAGTATTTGGCTTTACTTGAAGAAACGATCACACTATGGCATAATCGCAACACGTCATAAAACAAAGCTTCATTACAAAGCAAAAAAGCCTGGTTACGTCATAAAATGTTGTACGAAATATTGGATTAAAATTTCCAAACTTAAAATTTTATCCCAAAACACTATACAATATCCACAAAAATCCTTACCCGGTCCTTATTTCCGTAACCGTTAGTAGTAGACATATATTTCGATTACAGAAACCGGTTTTGCAGATATTACGAAATCTAACACTTTACACGTTCCTTCAACCCCTACACTTATTTTTAGGGAAATTTAACACTTGTTATGAAAAGTAAAATGTCATGACTTCCAACTTACTATTCGTATACTCTTGCAAGATCCTCGAAGCTTGCAGATTTGTTAGCGACCAAAGACTATATGACCACCATCAACAATGTCATACTGCCTTCGTGGCAATGCATTAGCATCATGAAAACTCAGCTTAATTTCCTATACTCTATATTAAGATACACCAGTTGAGATCTTCAGCAGCCATATTTGCGAGTAATGAATATTTTCGATCTCGTTTTCGCTATAATTCCATGGAAAATGCATGATAACAAACATATTGTTACGTGCGTACGAGTTCGTAATAGACTGCACACAGGACCGATGATAACTTGATGAAATTTATTTTACTGAAAGAAACACTTCACAGTTCTGAAACTTTTTACAGCTCTTTTCAGTGTAACAGAGCACAAAGCAGTAGCCATCGCTTCAAACTACTAAGAGTGTTAAACACAAGACAGTATAAAACGCTTCAAATACAAACCTCTCACATTTATCTGTTGGTAGTCTCAATACTCTGAGCTAATCTCTGTGCTCTGAACTAAACTAAAATGATGCTCTCTTCAGTCTAATATAGTTTCACCCGTTTGCCAAGAAATTTCCAGTACCTTCGATTACTCGCAGTTCCTGAAAGACATACACAGTTACATAGGGTCGGATAAAGTTACAGTTACATAGGGTACGGACCAGTACAGCTACAGATATAGGACAACAATGTCACCAAATAATCGCCAAATGTGGCGGCTTTTGGCGATTTTTCTCCAGATTTGACGATAAAAATTAGTCGCCAAAACCCTTGCCGGTTTGGGTTAGCCAGATGGTCTTTTGCCAGAACAAATGGACCTACCCCTGTAACCTGTTTTTCTGTCGATGCTTCACACAGTTGAGGTCTTTCATGTTGCATTATATACGAGGTATTGCAATTTACGTATAACTTCACTAAAATTGTTTGCACAAGTTCAACATTCGTAATAATATGTAGATCTTTCTAAGTATTTTCAGAATTATTTCAAAACTTGAACACAAATAAACATAATAATAAAAAACTATCTGAAAGCTTTCAAATTTTAAAAAGAGCATATCTTTAGAATTTCCGTTACACAGTCTCGAGCGCTGGAGATAATTTTTTTTAGTACAGTGTTGCCGTTGATCGCTTGAAATCGTTGAGTTTCTTAATCAAAAACTTATAAATACTTTAAAAAATACTATGAAATAGATAACAAAACAAATTCCAAATTCCAAATTTAGGCTTCCAAATGTATATATTCGGGTGGAAACGTTTTATCATAATGCGATAATCATATATACATTTATGCAGATTCTTCATTATCTAATTTCTTTAAATATAATACAGGACTCTAATATTTGGTGGCAACAATTTGAAAAGCGAACCGACATTTATAATGAAGCAACGCAAAATGCCAAAACAAAATTAATAGTCTTTCAGGGCAAATTTCACCTTTGGACTAAAAATTAAATCACTAACAATAAAAATTTTCGCTTGAAAGGTTCATTTTATGGAATTAAAGGATAGCTTAAAATACAGTTATTTGAACTTGCAACAGTAACAACATTAAACATTGCGCCTTTTACACTGTATTAACTTAAATTCTAGATTTTAAAAATCGATGTAAATTTTCTACCGTTTTTATTACTATGCATTCCGATATTCGATGTACCGCTAAAAAGTCTGGAAGATCATAAAAGCCTAAAATTTTGAGTTTTGCAGGTGAGTAATATTTAATTGTCGTGACTGCAGGAGTACATTGCGCCGGGATCGCTATATTGCAATTTGAAATTAAAAATCTTAAAGCCAGAAATTAGAAACTGCGAATGACAACGATTCACATATTAACCCATCCTTTGCTACAAAAATGTTAATTTTGATAAATTCTGAAGTATCATGTAACATTTCCAAAGCATCATTAAAAACGGTGATCCTTGTATGATGACATTTCACTTAGATGTCGCTGGTTTTCGCATTTAAGTTGATTTCTTAGTCGATGGCTTAAGAAAAGCAATTCTAACCACGACTAGATAAGACAGGAACGGAAGCATATAATTATAAACTTCAAATTAAGAGAAATTCAGCTGAATAGATTTCAATGGCAGATGAGACATGTCGACTGGCAAAATGTAGCTATTTCGAGACGAAAGTTATTAGGGTATAACTTTTCTCAAAATAAACATATACACTTGATTCTATTTTTCATTTAAAATACATACATTGTAGGTTACAGAAAACGCATAAAAAATATATTAAATGCCTAATATTTTTAAACCCAGTTGTTTAATTTCCCTCTCCTTTGACGAATATCTTGTGACAATGTGCTAGTTTGGTACATTTTTCTTACAAATTACTGCACCAATCGTCTTCAAATATTGCATGGAAGTTAAAAACATATCATTTAAGAATAATAAGCAGTATTTTACATTTTACTTAAAAAGAAAAAATATTAAAAATAAATTAGTAAAATGTTTCGAAAATCATAAAAAATAATATTAAATTATTATATATTCAATATTAATGCTCGTACATTTTATATCCTACATAGTTTCAAAGAAATGGTAATGAGAAACAGCTATAGAAAATTGGAACCTTCCAGGTTGAATAGTTTTCAAGAAAAAAGTACCGAAAGTTAATAAATACGAAAAAAACATTTAAACACTAATAATTTATAAAAAATATCATTTTAATATTTTCCTGCACCGTAATCATCTTGAACTGAGATTTCTACATCAAGCTGTTTTTGTTTTATAAATTTATTTTTATTTCTGGCCAGTTCAGAAAGCTTTTGGTAAGCGAGCTGGGCCTCAAGAATTCTAAGACAATCTATTTTTCGCAAACACTTTACCATATAAAACCCTGGTTGCCTGAGGTATTCCTGGTGAATTCACATATGTATGTTGATTTCCGGTACATTTTCTCTCTAATGATTTTTTCTTCGGCATTTTCTTATTTAAAACTTTTATTCACTAACCTAACGCATTAAAAAAATCAAAACTAAACACAGAAAGCACGAATTTTAATGAAAAGAGCGAAAGGAAAGCGAAAGACAAAATAAACAAAGCACGAAATACGAAAATCGAACAATTCTCCATCACACAGCTTAGTGAACAAGCCAGTTCAAAAAAGTGCTGCCAATTGCCTTTCAAAAGAATCATATTCTGACAAAGGAAGTAATAAAACCTGCTAAAACATCTGTATGTGCAAGCGATAACGTAATTTAAAACATTCGTCCCTTTAAACTTTTAGGAATGCCAATGTTTGTGTACATTCTTTAATGAGAGATTTAGATCTTTTAAAATTTCGAAACATGCATAAATTATATATTTTTAGAATCGTGTCAGTCTACTTTATGTTTTTAGCCTAAAATTGAAAATTTGAAAATTTTTATGTCATTTGTCCTTTTCAAACTGGTTTCTTTAAAAAACGAATGTGTGCATTTCAAGGAAACATATCCGTGAATCTCCAGATACGAGTCCTTTAAAAGAGAAAAAACATTTTGAACAGTTCTGAAGCCCTAAATAAACGACAATTTCACAACATTTAAACATAATTCTACAAGATTACGTATTCATTTCAAACACGTACAGTTAAAGTTTTGTACGATTTATAGGGTCCTGTTTAAACTTTACCAACAATTATTTTAATTTTTTAGCTTTTCCTAGATTATCTTATTTCTCCTCGAATTTACTCGCCAGGATGAAAATTATGTAGTTGAACGAGAATATTTAAACTGTTGAGACGGAAAGATTAGACACAACGTGATTTCTCATGTTTGTTATTTTGTCCTCCGGCTGTTAATCTTAGTAGCGGCTACGCGTTCTGATAGTCTGGTTCGTATTTCATTGGCTGTAGGTTTTTGTGTCAGCCTCTTCCCCTTTTGTGTTCATATTCACAACTGTGCGAGAAGTCAACAGGTACGAACTTTAAGTATATCTAGTTACCATTTCATGCTTGCAAAATGCACTAGATTTCACAGATTCAGTCCGCAAACCAAAAACAAAAAAACTTAATTCGCTGATAGGTAACGAATCTGTTGCATCTAAAACTTTTTAAAAAACTGGATTGTAACAATTTTAATGATACTTGTTGAAAAAAATTAAACGAATGGACTGAAAATTTATAAGTTTTTAGAATATGTTGAAAAGAAAATGATTGATATTAAAATGATGCACAAAATGCTAAACAGCGCACAGCTGCAACACTTTTCAGAATCGTTTTTTTTTTCCAAATGTATGGTCTTATTTATCACCAAAAGAAAATTAGTATTTTTCTGTAATCGATGTTGAAATATCCGTTCTTCCTCACATAATAACAGTAGCCCGTTATATTGCGAATGCATTTTACATCTCACTCCTTTTTATGTTTAATGTTAACACAATTGTGATAGTAAAATGATTGGTTGATATTGAGGATTGATTGAAAGTTTGAGGTATAATTTTTTAATGTTATTCTTCCATAAATAGGCGTGAAAGGTTTTGATACATTTTTCTAAATGTGATATTGATTATTTACATAACTCGATTATCAGAAAAAGTTTATTAAATCTTATTTAATCCCTGAATACGTTTCTCTGTATGCTATGCCCAAAACATACCCGACATAAATTTTTAAAATAGCTATTTTGTACGATTTCACGGAGTTAAAAAGCAGAATGGAAATTTTGTTTGAAATATTTATCTTGGTAAACATTTCTGCATATAAAATTATCTTGAATTTCTCACAGAATCTTACAGAGTTTAAAGGAATGATATGGAACTTGTATCCTTACAACAATCAAAAATATTCTGTGTAAGTGATCTAATAATGCTTTTGCTGATGGTTTCTCACAATGAACTGCTTTTATCTTTGTTTACAGTTGTTGTAAAACAGTATATTTTTTAGTTTTAAGTAACACTGTCACCGTGTCCGAAAAAATAAAACCAGCTGCGGAAAACTGTCACTTCTTTCATCAGGCAGTAAAAGGCAAACAGAGCACACTTATGAATTATCCTTAATTACCATTATATATATGTGTATAGAACAAACAATAGAAACCACGACGTACTCTTTGTTGCAATTTACTACTTCTGAAAACGTAAAATTGCTCCTTCATGAAAAGCAAATTTTTATACGATTCAATAGCATACAGCAATTAAAAAAACGTAATTCTGCATATTGCAATAACTGACTCTTTAAAACAAAAACTCTTAAAACATAGAATAAAACACAGACTCTTAAAACGCGGAATAAAAAATTAATTAATGTTTTTACTGTCCGTAGTAGATTTGTGGCCAGTTATACCTAGCTTCTATTCATGAAATAAAATGGACATATTTTGATGCACTTGGAATACATCAAGGGAATTTAATTCGCTAAATTACGAATACTTTCGGTTAATGTTGACAGAAAATAAAGGTTAAGAGATCTATAAAGGTGATTAACGAAGGACATTTTATTAATTTCTGTTAATATTTTCACTTTTTAAAAGTTTAGTTTGGTAAACATTGTCAGTTTGAAAGATGTGTAAAGTCATTAGGTTTTTTTTCGAAAGAGGAGTCATTAAAAATGAGCAGTGCCCTCGCTAGGACTCGAACCTTTCGAATCCTTGCCGAGTTGCTGGCCATTACACCACGAAAGCATGTTAAGAAAGGGGAAAAGCGCTCTATAGATGAATGTAATCCATAAAGAGTTTTACATGTTATCCAAGAATTATTATCTGAAATATGATTTTTAAGGACTGAACAAGGGATATTTTTGATAGATTTGAAACTAGAATCTAGATACGTTAACAATAAAAATGCTAATAAGATAATCGCAATTGTTATAAACAGGAAATTATTTTTTACTGAGAAGAAGATAAAGTTGTATGATTAAAAAGTATATTCTCCCTCCTTTCCGCATGCCTTCATGGTGTAATTGAAAGCATACTTGACGTGTATTAGAGAGTCCCAGAGTTTGAGTCCCTGCGAAGGCATTGCACATTTTTCACCTCTTTTGCTCAAGCACTCTATTGATTCTACAAATGACGCCCGAACTAAAATATGGTGGATGATAATTCGTCACAGCCAGGATTTGGCATTGGCTCCCCTCATCCCCTATCGCCCTTTAAAAGGGGGCTCTCATCCCCTATCGCCCTTTAAAAGGGGGCCCTCATCCCCTATCGCCCTTTATAATGTATCTTATCCCTTCTTTCTACATGCCATCGTGGTCCAACTGAAAATGCACTAGACGCGTATTCGAGACTACCAAGGTTAGAGTCCTGGTGAGGGCAATGCTCATTTTTTACCTCTTTTGCTTCAAAAACCTAACGACTCTACAAGGTTTAGCTTGTTTTAGACCCAAACTAGTTACAAATTTCTAACAGACGAAAAGTAAAATATCGATGTGTCTGACATTAACTATTGTGTCTTGGAAAGGTTTAAAATAAACTTTTTCATTCAAACACAAGTTTTCAGCATAAATGCACTTCTTGTACTAATAGAAGGATTCATAAATGGAATTAGTACAAGAAGAACTTCAACCACCACTTGTGTCGTGGACAAACCATCACTTGTAACTAAAGTAACAGTCAACTCTAAATTTAAAGCGAAGGCTATTATTAAAGACTACACAATTAAATTTAAATCGGAGCTGGGTCAAGAACTCTAACCGTCTTATCAGTTTTAATAGTCGTTAGCGACAACTCAAAGACAAAAAATTTCAAACTTATCAGAGTTGGCAGACACTATGTAACGTGGCCACTAAAGACAGAAACACGCCCTCTTGCAATGCAAAATCCTCGATTGAAATGCTTTTTAACCCAGTTTGCATTCTAGCAAGGAAATGGAAAGGAGATCTCATAGTAAATTCTGAAGTTATAAATAACTGCTTAATTTAAATAATAAGGTAAATAATAATAATTTAAGTAGTAAGGTCTTAGAAGGTATTATCGCAATCCTCGTGCATGTTCTTGTGCTGTAAGTGGTTAGTACATCCAATAGACAATTGCAAGATCCGTGTTTCAAATTCCAATTAGAGCACTGCTGATTTTTCAGACTGCCTATTTCAAAACGCTTGATACATCACTCTACAGTGGCGCGACTGACCTTTCTCTTGTGTCCACCTGCGCTATAACTGTAGGAGAATGCATAAAAAAGTTGCATTCTACCATGAGTGCTGTTGTAAAGTAAGCCGTTAGCGCATCCAGCTGGGAACTGAAAGGTTTGAAATCCTAGGGAGAGTACAGATGATTTTTCAAATTCTATGTTTTGAAACGTTAGTAGTCCTCATCAAGTTTTCATACCTTATTTAGCAAACACAAAATAATTTTGAACTCTTTTCTACCATCGTTACTGAGTGTTCTAGTGTTTGTTACATAGCCTTGGCCAAAAGTATTAGGCACTTTATAATAATGCATTTACTTTTAAATAATTTTGGTATCAATAAAAAGGAGACTTTCATTGAACGTAAACAAAATTTATTCTCAGTTTACATTTAGTTTTTCCATTTTGGCTCTAGTTACAGCAGAATAGCTGCTGTAACTGCTAGCCACAAGTTTACGACCCTCTTCCACATTTATGCTATTCTAAATATATTCAACAGCATTTTTAAGATCATTGTTAAGATAATGATAGAGAGTTGACAGTTGACGAGAGACGAAGCCACCATCAGTCGAGCAAGAGTTCAGGTCGTACTCGCTTTCGTCCCCGCATATCTTGCATTAGAAGAGACATCAAACAACATTGTTAAGATATTGCTAATGAGTATTGGCATATCTTTCGATTTAAAATCTCCTAGATATTATATAAGGGCTAAGATCTGGAGACAATGGTGGCCAGTTCATTAATATCATAATTCTGATCAAAATATCAATATTATAAAATTTAGAAAAGGGTGGCACTGGAGTCGTTTCAAGTAACTCTCACAAATAAGTATTTTGCTTACCTCACTGGCCACCACCATAATACATCACTCATGTATTACAATACTAATTACACACTCTTTATTGCATTCTTCAGTTTTCTTCATCTCACATACAATACACCGGATGGACCAAATATCTAAAAGTTAGGGGTAAGTTACATATTTTCAAGAGATCAGTTTGCAGTCAAAAGCAATTAAGGTATGTTTGAAAGATTATGTTCGTGTGAAATAGACACAAAATAAAAAGTTGATTAAAACTCTACAATTATAGAAAATAACATTTTACCATTCTTACTCTGCAAACTTTTTCTCCTGTAAAGAGAAGTCTTGCTCATTTGTACACGAAAAGAGAGAAAATACATCACTTTTTGTCATCAACCGATCGGTTATTGTTGTCAAATTATTATACAGTAGATTTCTTAAACTCAGGAAGTGTCACCAGATAAAATATAAAAGCACCAAAATAATGTCTAAAGAAGAATAGAAATTTCCAAATGAGCACCGTTATGTCGCTAACTAAGGTTTTAAATTGTCACGTATTTTGAATTTGATTTCAGGGAATATTTAATTCTTGGAACTTAAGTCTTAGAAGTCATACGATTTTACATTTAAGTCTTGGAACTTTTAGAAAGCACAATGAAGAACTTTTTAAAGATGCCACACTCTTAACAAATGATGAAATAAAGAAAGTTAAGAATTAGAAACATCTCCAACTAGCACGAATTGTGAGGAATTTAAAGCTTGTGTGGAAATTACTGAAAAAACTGAAGTTACAGAGTAAATGGTAGACAGCTGACAATTGACGGGAGACGAAGACACCATCATTCTAGCAAGATATAAAGTGGTATTATCTCGAGTCCCAGCATATCTGACATTAGGAAATACATCAAATAACATTGTTAGATAGTGTAGTCGTTATGGCTCAGGAAATTGTATAATTTGCATAAATGAGAGAAGAAGATATCTGCCTGTCACTTTATGAAACAAATCCAAGCACATCGCATGTGATAAACATTCTAAGAAGATGATGATGAAATCGATTACTTTCCTGCAAATGTTGAGATGAAAGATACCTTATGGGGATTAAGATTGGAGTTACAAAATCGACGAAATGATTTCCAGAACCATTATGAATATGAACATTTCATAAATGGAATTTTGCTTAATAATCCCAAATAATCAGTTATTAATAACTTTATTTCCCAATTAAAATTCGATAAAAGTATTTTTATGTTACTAGTTATATTAAATTAGATAAATTCCATTGCTATTTTAAAGGATCTCATCCCATGCGGATAATATCACAAAAATGGTTCATGAACCAACGTGATCATATGAAGTGGTGTCTTATGTGCAACTTTTTTTTGCTGACGACTTCTTTCCAGATTTATAACTTTTCGGACCAGCTGCTACAAGTCTCTCTCTCGCAACTTCAGCATTCATTGGGCGCAAACGTTTCTTCTGATAACTTGGTAGTAAGCTCGCGAGAATTTTTTTCATTATGTTATTGAACTTCAAATCAAAGTTCGATCAGGATTACGTTCCAATGTTGCTTTTCTATTTCCCATTTCTTCTTCTGTTCAAGTGTAAACCTGGCTTCTGGAACGTTGCCAAGTATGTTACACAACACACAGTGAAACCTTTAAGAGTTTTGTCAATCTCAGCTTTAGATTTTTCTTGCTTATTTAAAAATAAGATTTGGCATGGTTGCTGAACAATCAATTCTGGCATATTTAGTAAGAATTACTCTAATTCTTAATACAGTGGCGCCGCCTAATGTCATCACGTTTTTCATGACCATTTTGATAAAATTAAACTATAAGACAAAAATGTTCTTCAAAATAACAATGTAATTTAAGTAATCGATATATATAAAGCAGTCTGTTTGTTTGTCCTCTAATAACTCAGTTACTACCATAGCTATCGTCATCAAACTTTCTGCAATTCTTTTCGGGTCCTGGAAAAGGTCCACGTCCACCTTTTTTCCAAAAAAAAGTAGTTAAAATCACATATATTATTTAAAAACTCGGAAAAAATGATAATTTTTGCCCTCATTTTTTTCGAGTGGCAACTGTTTCGCAAACTGTAGATAAAAGTCTCCTTTATTTTGAGAAGCGTTTGCCTCTGCTCACTTTCAAATCGTAGAGTTTGTTAATAAAAAATTTCCAAGTTTTACGATGAAATAAAAAATTGCATTGCTAAACATTAAATGCATTATTTCTGATTCTAAAATTTGTGGGAAGTCATTTCGACGATTCTCATCTTTGTGCGACTTTAATCAGCCGAGATATTAATTAAAAACTCTGAAAACACTAATTTTCACACTCATTTTTCCGAGTGTCACCCCACATACTAGTATACTACATCACACAAGCAGACGACAAACGCAACATCACTTCCGCGCAAATTAACATGATTCATTGCAGGACATGGTCCCTTTCTCGATTAATTTAATAGACACGGGGGCATCAAAACCGATCTCTGAAGAAAGAAAATGCTACCCCAAGCCATCATCTTATCACTTAGCAGTAAACGCCACCTTAGAACCCCCAGTAACAATACACTGGCGTTCTGCATGTTTATTGTACATTAACGTCATCTGATGGCAAACATGGACCTTATAAGAAACAGACCAACCCAAACGGGTTTCCTCCTTCGTCTGACGCACTCACGGCTGTCCCCTTGATCACATCCGGAGGAGTAGGGACGATTATAGAGACTTAACATTGGTTGGCTATTGCAGCGTGTATAATTGTCAAGAGAAAGCTGGTTTAACTCCTCATTTCACAAATTAGAACTTTTACGTATTTTTATTTTTGAAATTGAGATTGATTTTTAAAAATTTAGCATATTTATCAAGCATAATTAACGTCCAAATAATTATAAAGCTGTTGCATGCTTTCAGACCTAGATATTTTTTTTTAACTTTTCCTATGCTATAAGGAAATTTGTAACTACTACTTCTAGAAAACAGTATTTTAAATCTGAACTAATAGAAAATTTCAAACAATTAATTTTCCCTTAATTTTTTTGTGTTTATTGGTTTAAATAAGTAAAAAATACTAAAATATCTAAAAATGAATTTTTGAAAGTTTTTATTTAAAATTCTAAATTGTGCTGCTTTTTTAAAAATTGTAGGTGAATATTATAGCATAATTTCTATAAAAGAGTTTTATTTCAATTATAATAGCGATTTTAACACTTTAATAATTTTTATCCATTTATTCTAATGTTAAAATAGTATTTAACTGTAAGAATTAATTGTGCAAATATTTTATAGTAATTATTTTTAAAATTTATTTCTAGTTCTGCATAAGTTTTTTTATTTACTGTGAATTTAATTTATTAGCCCAAAAGAGGCGATAGCTCAGAAAGGCTATTAGTCTCGAAACGGCATTTTGCGCTGTATCCCTATAAATGTCCGTTTCACTATGAAAATTGTTGCCACCAAATATTTTCGCCCTGTATTATATTTAAAGAAATTAAATAATAAATAATTAATTAATAAGAATCTTCATGAATAAATGTATGTTTCTCGCACTGTGAAAAAACGACGGTATCTAGAGACATAAAATTTTGAATAACGCAATCCTCCACCCAAACATAGACACCTGGAAGGCCGAATTTCGAATTTGGTTTAATCCATTTCATATTTTGTAAAACTTTAACGAATTTTCGCTAAACAAACTCAATGAGTTGCAATGGCAATACCGTACGGAAAATAACATTTTTATCTCCAGAGCGGAAATTCTAAAGATATGTTGTTTTCAAATATTTTGTGATATTGCCGTTGAATTGAATTTTATGTGGTTTACCTGCGAAAAACATGATATTCAATAAATAAAGGTAACACACAAAACGTTAAAAAAGTCCCTTTGGGCGCAGTATAAAATCTGAGTGCTTCCAGATTTTACTTTATTTTATTTTTTGAATTGCACTCAGAAAAGTTTATGCTCCGAATTTTATGAATTATTAAAATAAATAATCATCTTGTAATGTTAATAATTAATGATCATATAATCAAATACATGATCATCTTGGAATGTTATAATAATTTTAGAATACACTACCTGAAAATACTCATAAAATTTTAAAAAATATTATCAGATATTTTACCTTATTTGTTTCAAAGCATCATGTACTATCAATCATGTTTAATTTTACTTTACTTGTACGCAAAAGTAAGTTAATATATTTTGTGTTTAGATTTTTACCGTTTTACTGAAGTAAATATGTTTATACAAGAATTATGCATGAAAATAATGCGCAAAATGCAGTAAAAAGTACTTTAATGAGATGTGCTTTAATGAGAACTCTTACTTGAAAAAACTGTAACTTTCATAATCACATTTAATAATTAAAAACAGTTATGTGGTACAAACGCCATAGATTTCAATGTTAAAGTAAACCAGATCGTCTCTACTCCTTCTTGCGGACATGTGGGGGACGAGCGCTCCACCCACTGGGTTAGTCTATCTCTTACAAGGTCCATGGTGGCAAAGGTCGCCTTGATTATCGACAACCTTTCAAAACTCGGAGCTGATGTATGCTTCCTTATGTATGATTTTTTTTTAATTTTATTTAATCTTCTTTGGGGGGGAGTTAATAGGAACAGCGTCTTATAGTAAAAGTTTAATATTCACTCAATTTGTTTCCAAAAGTTAACTCTTTGTACTACTACTGTATTTGGATGTCGCGCCATATACGTTTATGAATTTCTGTGAAGTCTCTAATGTATTGTCTTTGCAAAGTGTATTCGTAATGTGTACTATTGAAAGTGTATGTTCTGTAAAGTAATTTGACTATCTAAAATGATGTAATAATTAACACATTATGCAATTATGTCCTGAGCCAAAATGGCTACAATGTTTTAACAATGTTATTTGATGCATCTCTTAATGTTAGATGTACCGAGACTTGAAACAATACCCCTAACGCTTTATAAGCATTTCAGTGCAAATAACGGAATAGTTATGACACAAAGGACGCATTTGGATGATTTTTTACGTGGTAGAATTATCGGCCGTCTGGAATGTGGGCGTACCCAACTGGAAGTATCAGACGAGCTTGGAATTGCCCAGAGTGTCATCTCCAGGCTTTGGCAACGATTCCAAGATGATGGTAATGTGAGTAGACGTTACAGCACAGGTTGCCCCACAGTTACAACGTCAAATGAGGACCGGTATTTGGCAGTTTGCCAAAAGAAACAGGAGGAGCACAGCCTCAGACCTATCTCGTCAGCTCTCTTCAGCCACTGGTACGACGATTTCAAGGCAGACCGTGTACAGACGCTTAGGGCATATTGGTCTATATGCTCGAAAACCTGTCAGATGCGTTCCACTTACTGCAACTCACTGTCGCCTGCGGTTAGCCTGCAGTAGACAGCATGCATTGTGGACATCGCAACAGTGGGCTTGTGTGATGTTTTCCGACGAGTCCAGGTTTAGCTTGCAGTCTGATTCTCGCCGGACTTTCATATGGAGAGCTCCAGGTACCCGTTACCACCAAGAAAACATCATTGAACGACACCGTTACGGTGGTGCAGGAGTGCTCGTTTGGGGTGGAATTATTCTGGGTTCCAGAACTGACCTGTATGTTCAAATTGGAACCATGACAAGCCAAATCTATCGGGACGTCATTCTGGAACAACATGTACGTTTGTTTCGGGGCGCCAATGGCGCACAATTTGTTTTTATGGATGACAACACCCGTCCTCACTGTGCAAACATCGTAAGCGAATGCCTTCAATCGGAGGATATCACCCGTATGGACTGGCCAGCATTCTCACCGGACTTAAATCCAGTAGGGCACGTGTGGAACATGCTTGGCCGACGAGTTGCAGCTCGTCAACGTCCTCCTACATGTCTACCGGAACTTCGGAGAGCATCGCTTTTTGAGTGGTGTAATATCCCCCAAGATCAGATCGATAATTTGATACTGAGCATGCCTAGGCGTTGTACGGACTGTATTGCATCGTCTGGGAGACATACAATGTATTAACAATCACACCAACCATGTAATATTGGTTTTTCGTAAATAGGTTTTTTTGTAATTTGCTCCAGGGAGAAAAAATCGCTAATTTTTTTAATAATATCAAACATATAGCATCTGGTTTTGCTCTTTACCTTTTGGTTAATAAATAAGCTTTACAAATAAGTCAAATTTGTTTTGCTTCTAACTCTTCTTTTGCCTGATTTTGCATTATCCTTAATTTATGGACATGAGTGTAGTTTATGTTATCAAAGCAAGTTAATCTTTATAAGATGTTAGAAATATATTTTATTATTTATATTAATTACTTGCATATTAATAAATTTTTTTCGCAAAAAGTTCTTAAAAAGTACACCTTGCACAAAAAAATGGTACAGTTCCATACTTCCTGTTCTATTGGGCCGATTGACGAAATTTAACTTGCGTTTTTGATATCTCGAAATCGCAACTATATTAGGTTATATATTAGATTTATACGCAACATTTTTCTAACGCAGGTATTCTTGCATAAAATCGAATTTTTTCTAAAATGGCATACGAATTTTTTCCCATATTTCGATTCTAGGACTTAAATTATGCCAAAGGGCCAAGTTTTATAAAAATCGCACAAGTAGTTTTTAAAAACGTTAGCTCTCAAAGTTTTAGCTCCTCAGTTTTGATTAAATTTGGTTTATATTTATTAATGTCGTTTTTTTATTAAACTTACTTGATTTCTTCTTTCACTGTTCCAAGTTTAATCTAAATAAAATTCGCAGCTATTTTTTGTTTGTTTTTTAAATTGTTATATTTTGGTAAATTTTATAGGTTTTTCGAAACAAGTTTTGAATTATAGTTTATTAAATTTTTAGAATCATCTTAAAAGTACATGCGTTTACCTGCAAATTAGTCATACCTGCAAAAAATTAGAATTTTTCATTTGAAATTTTCAAAAATATACGTGAATTTATATATTGGCTAGTTTTGAAATTTGGCATATTTGCGATAAGCGATAATAACGCCAAATGTGCTTTACGCACTTCGTTAAAATTATTTGAAAGAATGAATGATGCATCATTTTTTCCGCTTCTGTGCAATGAAAAAAGGAAAAATAAAATAGGTTTCTATAAATTATGAATTTCGCCAAGTGGTTTATTCTTTCCGCAAGTTGAAAAAAGTTCGCAAAGATAAAATTTTTAATTTCTCTTTAAGTTTCTCACCAGATTTTACACAATTTAATATTCAGGCATAATTTGAGTCCTAGAATAGAAATATGGGAAACATATCGGCATGCTATTTCAGAAAAAGTGCAATTTTGTGTTTAAAATACTTATGTTAAAACAATGCTAAATATATAATTTAAGCTATCAGCGGTTTTCAGATTTCTGGGCAAAGAGCAAGTCTGCTTTTCTATTGCGCTTTTAAACTACAGGATAATGAGTTTCGGTACCTAATAACTCCATAGTTTTAGGACAGAATCTGCGATATTAATCCCCGTACTAAACATAGTGTATTAACATAAGTGCCTAATATATATCTTAAGTTCCGTTTTCGAGATGTGAAAAACACAAGTTAAATTTCGTCAATCGGCTCAGTAGAACGGAACGTGTATTTTTCCTTTTTTGTGCAAGGTGTACATTGGTCAGCTATGTATTGTTAGGGTAAGAAATAAATGATATATCGTCGTAATTTCTAAAACTAACAGTAACATCCTGGTTTAAGAACTTTTACCTTTCGCATAGTGAAAAAAAATTATGCTTGATCTCAAATATGAATGTACTAAAGATTAACAATAGCTTCCATTTTCCATCTGAAAATTAAACTTAAGAAGAAGACTTCTTAAAATGCCCCAACTACATCTAATTAATAATGCATTTATAATACCGAAAATAGAACAAGCAAGTTTTAAAATGTTTAAAAATTATGTTGAATGAAATGCAATTCTAATAAAGATTTTAACCTACTTAAATGCTGCACCGCAAGTTAATTTTATTATACACGTAATCAATCAAAATGCCGCCCGATTGATTAAGCGCTGTGAGCCGCCTGCACATCTTCACGTGGTGGGCCTGGTTGGTTAATTATGGGAAAGTAATCGATGTCTATTTGCCTACTGTGCAAAATTGATTTCCTTCATTAGAGTTCAATTCAAGATTTAAATCATCGGAGAATAGCATCTATATTTTGTCCTGTTCATTCAATGGCTTGCTCAACTGAATATTTCATTAAATTTCCATGCATGAAATTTCTGACTTGTTTTAATGCTGCTGCCCCTTAACGAAAGCAGACTGCATGAAGAAAAATCTTAAAATTTTATTTCGGCTTTATTTCAAAAGATAAAAATTTTTATAAATAATCAAGCAACTAAAGATATCTCCAGGTATCTCCAACAGAATCAAGCACTTATGTTTATTACGGAGATTAATATCGCAGATTCTGTCATAAAACTATGGAATTACTAGGTACCGAAACTCATTATCCTGTAGTGTAAAAGACGCGATAGAAAAGCAGACTTGCTCTTTGCGCAGAAGTTTGAAAACCGCTGATGGCTTGAATTCAAACTACAACTGATTGCTAACTTATTCACAAAGTCTCACAGCCTATATTTATAATTTCACTAAAAGTGATAGCGACTAGGAAAAAGACTACTTGAATATCCTTGGAAAGATGTTTCACGCGATTCGATTCTCGCGATAACTGGTTTCTATAAACTTCCAAAATGTCGCCAGTTGATTCAAAATCGCCAAATATTGGCAGTTTGGCTACATAAAATTATCCAGACCCATAAAACTTACATTGGTATAATGAGACATTCTTTATATCTAAATCTGGTTAGTTGTAGAGTCTCACTCTCTTTGGTAACATACACTAAGTCACGACTCTGAGTGGAGCTAAGCGACTCATCGCTATGTCCAGTTAATCACACAGAAACATAAGCAGGGTGTAAAAGACCCTTTTATTCAGAACTCGGATAATTAAACAGAAGGCACGTTTTGTGCTTTTAAAATTAGCCAGAATCTATAGCGTAATTCAGAAGTTAGAAATTTCAAATTAAAACTAAACTAAATCTGAAGTTAGACCAAAGGTTACACAGAAATGAATAACGCGCAATTTGGCTCACACTCAGCATGATAAGCCCTATCGGCAAAAATAAAGCAGCGCCGAAGTTAGAGTGCTACCGTAAAAATTCAACTACTAACCAGGCCTTTAGCAGGCGGAACACGCTCTGACTAAACAGTCTAAAACCTCACTTTAAATACTACCTCGTTCTATCCCATTTAAACACGCACGAATCAAAATTTGCGCTCTGGCTGGAAAACGGAAAGGGAGAAGTGCCAATAAAGATAAGTAACATAAAATACTGATTAATTACAATAAATAAATACTTCGCAAGGTTCATAAAAATTTTACGCTGTAAAAGATATTTTATCCATTTAAGCAACGAGAAAGCCTATCTTTAGTTTAGGAGGAAAGCAAGGTATGCATACCATCATTAACTAACAGAGACTGTCATCACTGGCATAGTGACTGGCAAATCACCTTCCTGGTACAGTTCCGCAAAAGCGAAAACAGTACATGCATACAGTGGCTCAACAATTGAGTACACACCTTACTTTTCCTTGATAAATCTAACTTTCAGTATAAATAACACATAGCCAAGAAGAACAAACACGTTTATATTTTTAAGCATAATAAATGGTTTAATTTAAAGTAACAATAAAAAACAATCAACCAAAAAATTATACAATGATGAGGTAGTTACTGATGGTGATGTTTCAGAATGGATGGGACAAGATGAAAATTGTGAAATTTAAGGACATTCAGAAATAGTTGCACTGTTGAAAGACAATGTGGATAAAAATGAAAGTAAATCAGAAAACGAAAAAGTGGAAGACAACGGGAAAGCTAAAATGATTAATGAAGGCCGCCAGAGGAATGCTCCGTTACATGGAGGAGCAAGGTGCATGTGGTATGGACATTTTGCTCCTCCGTCGCCGACGGGATGAAGCTTCAGGACGACGGAATGAGTGTGAAAGACAATCTACCATCACGCGATATTTTTCTACCAAGAAATACAAATAATTTTTCTTCATTTTTGTATGTCAGTTTTTTTACTCAATTATCTTAGGGTATTTGTTCTTTTTATGACTCCTATTGTGCTAGACCTTAACATAAGAAAATCAACATTAAATTAATTGCATGCTGTACTTTTCTTTGTCCAATATTGTGATACAAATATCTTCAGTAATTTACACTTAAGAATTAAAAAAACCCCACCCCTTATTCCGTGAAACTAGACAGTCTCTCAATCCACATTATGCCGAATTTGCGGGACGCTACTGTATGATGTTTAAAAATACAAAGCAGCATTTCGAACAATTACAACTATGAAAATGCCTAAAACGAAGCTAAGTTTCAAATTAAAGTAATGTTGACTTTGTCGTTAGATATTTTTGATAACAGGAGACATGAAAAATGAGCAATAATCTCTCCCCAGGACTCAAACCTTGACCTCTCAGATACGAGTCGCGCTTGGTTCCTATTACACCACGAAGGCACGCTAGAAGGGGGCACATACCTTCCCTTTTAAAAGGCGACTAGGGATTAGGGGACCTAATTGCCAAATCCTTGTGGTGATCACCACCTTTTAGTTCGGGAGCCACTTATAGAGCCATCAAGATTTTTTTTTTGAAGTAGGATTCGTAAAAAAGGTGCAGTGCTCTCGCCGAAACCTGAACCCTGGACCTCTAGAATACGCGTCAAGTATACTTCCAATTACATCACGAAGGCATGCCGAAAGGAGAGCTATAATACCTTACAGCCTTTGTGAGTGAAATATTGGAAAAGTAATGTTTTCAGACAAATTAAGGGGTGTCGGAACCCCCTATACTGTCAACGTTAAATTGGCTGTTTTCGATGTACCTTTTCTTAAAATCTACTATAGATACATGTTTGAAATTTTTTGAGTAATTAAAGTACATCTATCAGATTCTGAAATGAGATTTCGGAAAATTATGAGTTTTAGAGTAATTTATAGACTATTGTATTACACATAGTAAAATTTATCACTTTTTTCACGAAAAAAAATTTTTTTTAATTCTGTTTCAGTTTATCACAAAAACTCATTTCAGTAAGCATTAGGGAACATGATAAGTAAGCCATAAAACATTTACATACCTGAGAAAAGGTACATAGAGTATAAGAATATCACATTTCTAGAAAAATGTATTTTTATGTAAAAATACTCATTTATCAAAACATTTTTGCCCCATACTCAAGGTTATCAACATTTCGTTTTATGTTATCATCTTCTCTCTTCCTTTTAAGCCTTTTTTCCTTTCTAGCCTCTTTTGTTTTTTGCCAAATTAGAGTATCTAGTTCTAAACAGTCGCTCTTGATCGAGGCGTTTCATGGAATTTATAGTATTGTCTCCAAGTTCTACATTTAGTTTTTTTTTTTTTTCAAAATTTGCAATTTTGCGACATTTCCTTGATTAAATGTTGAATGGCATCATAAGTACCCAAAGAAAGAACTTCTATATAGAAAAATGATTTCTTCGGAACACGAGACAAATCACATTATTGACACTTTCATTTCGATTTTGCGTATTGCCATGCAAGCATTTCTTCAGTAGTTCTGGATTAGATAAATCCTTAAAAATTGGTCGCATGGTTTCCACAACAGTAACTGAAGATATTCTTTTATGATGATAGGTCAGCAATTCTGCCTTTTTAAACTGACACCATGTATCTACACCTGAAGAGCAAAATCCATGCTGAAGGTTATCATCTGTTGACAGTTTGTGAAAAAAAATTGCCCAAATTGCTCGTCGCATATCCTAAACACTAGATAAATTTCTTCGTATAGCTAGACCACAGTATGTTTGTAAACGGTCAATTTCAGCTTCTGTCAACCTTTTTTTTGCCACTCAACGGCTTTCCATCTGAAAGCTTTTGGCCTCTCATCTTCGTCTTCAGGCGTCGAAGACGTGTATCCATACGTTTCATTACATGATAAATATATTCTAATTTGGTCACAGAGCACTGGTCACCATACATATTATTTTCGACTATGGAATGAAAACCTTTCGAGTCTCCGTCACCTAAATACTGTATGTATCGCACATTGTGTTTTGATACGGAGCGGGAAAAAATAGAAAAAACTCCATCTTCCATTCTCCCACTATTCTCCCACTTCGAAGCTTCTCCTGCAGTTTGGAAGGCGGCTATTTTTGTTTCGACACATGCAATGTTTTGAAAATATCTCGACATCAAGTACTTTACCAGTATCTACACTAGTTATCGTAACAACACCATTCTTAGAAGACAATCCTCTCTTCTGCCACGTGCCGTCAGCAGCAACAGCAATGTCATTATTGCCTTCATTTTCCTCAACTGCTTCTACAACAGCTTCTATCATACAGGTTTCTCTGCTGCTTGCAATAGGAACTTATTGCATTTACAAAATTTTGAAGGTGGCGGTAGAAGATTCATAACACCACAAAACATTCTTGCAGTTTCTGTACCTTTGCCTATGCATCGCATAGCATACACCAACCTACAATTTACTTCATAAGTTTTAGAAATATTTTCACACAGTTTTGAAGAAAAAAATGTGTATTTATATTTACAAAAAGCACATTCTAAATGAAATTGAATAGCTCACCATAGTTATTTTCACTTTGGCACAATCAAAGGCCTAGTTTTCTACATTTTGAATATTTCACAGCTTCAAAGAACACAGAAGTTAAAATATTAATATCCACAATCGCATTTTTAAATCCAAAATATGTTTCATTTGAATATGAACCATCCAAATTATCCAATTTCTTATCACTAGCTGATAAATTAGCGTCATTTGAATGACCAGCAGAATTTTCTGCCGGAGCTTTTTCCCATTCACTGCTTTGTTTACCTTTGGCTTTATGATACATTCCTTTACACTTTTTAAAGACTCTTCCACTTGATCTAGGCATGGCTGAAACTAATTAAATAAAGCAAATAATTGCGCTAACTTAGCTTAACGTTAATATAATTAAAAGCAACAGAAAAGAACAAATGTTTCAAAATTGAAAGCCTGCTTACGGCATAAATTTAGCGAACAGTTTCGGATACAGTGAGATTTCTTATCAACAAGGAAAATAACGTTGAGGCTTATCACCAAGTATAGATTAAACGTTTTAAATGACGTCATACTTTGAGCAGTCAAATAAAAACAAGCGCAATGTTTACATTTTTGTCCCTTTAAATCTCGATTCAATGATAAATTAAAACTAGATTTTTTACAGCTCTAATTTTCATAGAGATTAAAGAATCGTATATATAGAAAGGTAAAAGTGTAGAGTATTTAAAAATGCAAAAATCCCAAATCACCAATTTTTGAAGATATTTGCCTTCCAACACACTCCTTAACATACTGATGTAATTTCATTTTTTTCCAAAACTTCGTTATTTTGATTAACAAATATATAATTAGGTTTACTTAGATCTGCTACCAAGTTCTAATGACAATAACTTTTGCTCCGATTGAATTATTTAGTTAAAGCTAAACAGATGAGGATTAGCAGCATCCCTCCTGAGACTGGCTTTTCAAGTGCCTCATGCAGTGAAGATAGTGTAGCATTCGAAATGAAGTATTCAAATACTACGAAGTACATACAAAACGTACATCCGAATTCAAGTACATACGAAATGCATACCTTATTCAGAATTCAAACCAGTAGTCACCGACATCGTGACGTCGTCTTCATCATTAGACATACCTATTGAAAAAGCTAAGAAACTAATCAAAGCAAAGTACGATAAAGGAATTCCAGATTATAGCTTCAAATATGATTTATGAAATATAAAACTACTTATGAAATCGTCACGAAAGATGGCGAATAACGTTTTGTAGAGCATTTAGATCGAAGAAAATCCTGGTTCACAACGTCCTTTGCACTTTGAATCTAAAGAAAAAGTAACTTTTAAAGATGTACATTTTGAATGAACTTGAAATGTGGATAATTTTTAATAATATGAGTAATGACTGAACACGATTTTTTGAGTTCAATCACTTCCCAGTAACGCTCAGAATCAGAACGACAGCAATTTTTACCTCAGTATTCTTCAGAAATTTAATTGCATTCAGAATGAAATGCTTTGATAAAAAATAAAGAAGACACGTGACTTTCTTAGGCTGAGCCAGCAGCAGAAGTGTGATGCGTAATAACTGTAGTAGTATTTATAATCTCGAGAAGTCTTCGTTTTAATCAAGAGCAGCGATTGGGCAAAATATATCGCATTGCTGCAGGGAAAGCGTGATGTGACATGATGAAATATCGAGCCTTGAAAAGGGAATGTATGTAACTAAAATTAAGACTTTAAAAGAGCATTCCAAATACGTTTAATTTGAATTTTTTCATATTTTATATACAAACAGAAGAAAAAACTCTCTCTTGACTCTTGTAGACAGTAACTATGCCTCGCATACAAGAGCGCGAACGATATGCGCACAGGTCAGAATTTGAGGGGGGTCGTGTAGTTGGACTCAAAGAAGCCGGTGGTCTTATCGGCGAATAGCTGGACATCTGAGCAGGAGCGATGCCACTATTACACGATGTTGGCAAGAATGAGTGAACCATGGCCGCACGCAGAGTCAAGAAGGAAGCAGTAGGCCTATAGAAACGACAGAACGTGAAGACCGAGCAATCGTCAGAGCGGCACTCACAGCTCCAGATGCATCATTTCATCGATTGTACGTGCAGTACTTCAGTGACCGCAAGGACTATTCATAGACGGCTAACAGAAAGGGGGGCTGAGGTCACGGCGCCCCTTACGCCGACTACCATTGACCTCTGTACAACGTCAAGCCCGTTTCAGTGGTGTCGGGCTCATTCGCACTGGAATGTCACTGACTGGAGTAGAATAATCTCCAGTAATAAGTCCCGCTTTGAACTGAGCCCCGATGACCAGCGAAGGCGAGTCTGGAGACGCCCCGGACAGCGGTGTGATACCAACCTGACTCTCTTCCGGCAGTCAGACCGACAACCAGGAATGATGATCTGGGGTACCATTTCATATCATAGTAGGACCCCTTTAGTTGTCATCCGTCGATACCTTACAGCACAGCGGTACGTGGACGAAGTTCTAAGGCCCGTTGTGTCGCCCTTCATGTCATACCACCCTGGGCTTACATTTCATCAAGATAATGCCCGCCCCCACACTTCACATGTTTCTACTGCTTGCCTTAGTGCTTACCGGCAACCTTGGCCAGCAAGGTCGCCGGATCTCTCTCCTATTGAGCACGTTTGGAGCATTATGGGCAGGGCCCTCCAACTACCTCGGATTGTTGACGATCTAATGCGCCATTTGGACAGAATTTGGCATGATATCCCTCAGAAGGACATCCGCAACCTCTATCAATCGATGCCAAGCCGAATAACTTCTTTCATAAGGTCCAGAGATGAACAAACGCGTTACTGACTTTTTCATTTTGTGAAGCTCTATCACTTCAATAAATCATCCAATTTTGCTCAATCTATCTGTAAATATTTGTTTTTCTGTACATGTACATCACTTCTACCGATTTTCGTCCCATTCGGATATTTCCTTCTTGGTTTGTCGTTTTTTTTTTTTTTTTTT
>KK113898.1:1744-47848 GCA_000611955.2 Stegodyphus mimosarum
AAAAAAAAAAAAGACTGACCAAATATTCGGCAGACTTGTACATATATATAAGAAAATTATTTTAAAAATTTGTTTTCAGCAAAAACAAAGATAGCAGAAATACACTGTGCTGTCATTGCACAATGTTAAAAAAAAAGTTAATTCAAAGAATAATTCTGTTAAAAGTGTTAAAATTTTCTCATGCGAAGTGCATTATTGCTTAAGTATTAGTTTAAACAGAAAAAAAAGGTAATTTTAAAAAAACGTAGCCACTTGTAACAGCCGCATAGAAACGATCGAGTATTAACGGTGCAAAGTTGAAGGCGACCGTCGGCAGTCAGCCTGGCTTGATCACGTGACCTCCCAATCTGCTTTTCGCGCCGGGGCCTTGTATATCACGTTGGCCTCGTGCGATTTTGCGCCTACGTCATTTCGCGAAAAATCGATTTCCTGTGGATAATCGATATTTAGTAAAATATAGTTTGATCAAAATTATTAACATAAACAGTACAAATTTACATATTTTTTTTCATATTTTTATTTGTTAACGTATTTTTGCATTAATAAGTAAACAAATATTTTTCGGTAATAAGAAATTTTGCAAAAATTAAATTTGATAAAACCCTGTGCAATAAAAGTGTTCCTTTTTTATGTGTGTGTCTTTAATGTTGTTTAAATATCTACTGATTGAAAAGACAAGCATCTGAATTTTGTAACCAAATCGGCAATAAATTGCAAATAATACAATGCAGTTTAATCAAAACCGTGCATTGAAATAACCTTGAATTAACCAATCGCCGTGTTGCAGAAAAACTTAGCAGGTGCAAAATAAGACATCTGTCTGTAATTTTTTTTTTTTTTTTTTTCAATTTTTTACAGTTTTTCAAAAACTTGCTTCTTTTGCTTTTAACTTTATTAGCGCGGAAGCAGAATTTATAGTATGAGCAGTAAGTATTATTATTACTGCATGGCGGACATTATTGAGCATAATAAAATATCAAGTATAATTACTGAACTTAATTCACTGCGCAGTAACTGTCTCTTTTTTATTGCTTCAAGTTTTTAATGAAATATTTTGTCCAGGGCCATGTATTGCAACAAAAATATTACATCCTCGAAATGCATACCAAGTTATTCAATCATCATCCAGTTCGATTTATGTTGGACATTTGGGATTCTTTTATGCACATAATTTATCTTAATAAGGTCAAGAGGATTCGATTTTCTTTTTCTTTTTTCATGTATGTAAACTAAGAAATGTAATCCTGAATTGCATAACTGCACGGAAACAAGATTTGTAACAAGCTTTTCTATGGCTTTTTATGACGTTATACAGTTGTTTAAATTCCGGGAATAGACCGATCAAATAAAATAGGATAAGGTTACCTTTGCCTGTTTTTATTTCATGAAAATTTAAATCATATTCGTTAGCTAAATTATAAAATGCTATTTTTGTGCAATTTGAACGTCGTCCTTATAAACAGTGGTGTCAAACTCACGGCTACCGCTAGCTTATGTATTTGTTGCAAATATTCTTATTCAAAGATTTGAAAATATAAATTTAACTTTCATTCGTTTTTTTGAGAAAAAATAAAGAAACTTCTTCTCATGTTTAAATTTTTTATTTATACACCGAACTTTTAATACACAGAATCCTCTCTATAAAGAAATTACTGAAGTATACTTGATGTCGAAAAATAGCAGAACGTTTGTTTAATATTTTATACGAACTTATTACCATTTATGATAAGCATTTTATTTAGATGCAAACTTGATGAGGGGTTAAAAAATTGCTTGTTTGATACAGGGTGTCTGTCAGCGGCCTAGCGGTAAAACTGTTGCATACTGGTAGTTTGTCTTGAAGTTATGTCCCAGCTAACGGGCTTCTCCGTTTTTTAAGAAAATAATCCCCGACTGCTTTTCATATTCCAAATAATTATAAATAAATAGATTAAATAATTCTAATTAATAAATAGATAAATAGATTTTCATTCTAATTAGAAATTCTCTGTAAATGTGAGTGATAAGTTAGAAAAGAGTATATTTTATTCAATTAAAAATAAAATATTTTGTTCTAATTATAAAAGTAATTAATTTGTTAAGGATTCTAATGATATTTACTAAGGGTTTATTCAGAAATGGATAATGTAATAAAACATAAAATAATGTGAGCCGTAAGTACGGAAAAGGAGCATATTTTGCAACTTTTTTTGTATAAAAATAAAATATTTTGTTCAGAAATAGGTTTATTCAGAAGTTATCCAGTCTAGCCGTTATCTAATTATAAGGGTAATATTAATTTATAAGGTAATAAGTTTATTTAGAAAATAATTAAATAAATAGCGTTAATTTGGATAAATGCAAAAATCGAAGAATCTACTCTTAAACTTGGCAAAGTCACGTGATCAGTATCTGAACTAGAAACCTAAACTTGTAGAGACATTAGGTTATTTCGAAGCAGGAGACATGAAAAATGTGCAACGCCTTCGCCGGGAATCGAACCACGGACTTCTCGGTTACGCGTCGAGCATGCAGACCCCTACACCACGAAAGCATGTGAAGAAGGCGGGGGAAATACCTTACATACTCTCCCTTTTAAAGGGTGACTGGGGTTTTGGGGACCCAATCGCCAAATCGCGGTGGTGGAGAATCATCATCCAACACCTTTTTAGTTCGGGCGCCAGTGTAGAGACATTAGGTTATTTCGAAGCAGGAGACATGAAAAATGTGCAACGCCTTCGCCGGGAATCGAATCACGGACCTCTCGGTTACGCGTCGAGCATGCAGACCACTACACCACGAAGGCATGTGAAGAAGGCGGGGGAAATACCTTACAAACTATCTTTCCACTGTTTGGCGCGTATCGCCCAAGCTGCCGAACGAGATTTCAGAAAGTTCGCCAAGTGCGGGTTATCTGAGTATCCCCTAATATTTCAGTATCCATTCATAAATTTTAAAAACGATTAACTAATCTAAAATATATAGGTTACATTATAGTTTCTAGAAAGCCAGAACTACCCAACGTGAGAATTCAAAGTTTGACTCCATCTCTAAAAATTAGTTCTAAGCATGCCAATAGCAATTAACAGACTGACTGAAAATTACTCAACAGCTAATAATACATGTAAAATTTATTCTAAGATATAGTACAAATGATAACCAAAGGTCAAGTGACCATCCATATGACTTCTCAAGGGGAAGGAAAGGTACCTAAAGTAATTTCCAACAAGTAAAATTTACTCGAAGTATTTAGATTCAAATAATCATTTCGTTACGTGGAATAAAATGCATTTTTATGCTTAATGCTGCCCTTGCTGCTTCATTAAAATACGCGAATCAGATCAACGAACGCAACCTTTTAAGATACGAGATACGAAATTTGCCCAACAAGTAGCTCTCGCTAATCATTAGCATGTGCAAAAATTATTTTATGGCTTATCCATCACTGTAAGGAGGAAAATCGAACATATCGTTCTAATCAATGGCCCATTTTTAAGCGATTTCTGAAAGCTAAAAAGAATTTTTTGAAGGAGTAGTTGCTAACAACATCAACCAATTTTAAAGCAATTTTTCTTTCCTCAAAAACGAGACCATGAATGCGTTAATAAGATAAACTGCATTATATCTGCGTTATGCACAAGGTAAACCACAAAAGCGTTCAGCAATTAGGAAGTACTTGTTGTAGTGTCCCCGTGGAATAAAATCCAATTTACACCTTTTCTCAAGTTCCAATAGAATCAAGTGCAATCTAATAAAAGCCGTATTTCTAGTCAGGTACTTGCGTTATCGGAGGCATATAATCTTTACATGTCAAACTAAGAATTGTTTACAATGCATTCCAAGTATTTTTTAATATTAGAAACAACGACATTATTGTCAAAGTTAGTATTCATGATTTCGTGTGTATCTGGAAAGAAACTTTCCGAAAATGCTTTGCGCTATCCAGTGTTTCTTGCTCAGAGTAAGCGATATTCTGATCAAAATTGATTGGTCAAATTAGGAGAAAGGATGGATATTTTTTCGACTTTTATTAGATTGCACTTGATTCTATTGGAACTTGAGAAAAGGTGTAAATTGGATTTTATTCCACGGGGACACTACAACAAGTACTTCCTAATTGCTGAACGCTTTTGTGGTTTACCTTGTGCATAACGCAGATATAATGCAGTTTATCTTATTAACGCATTCATGGTCTCGTTTTTGAGGAAAGAAAAATTGCTTTAAAATTGGTTGATGTTGTTAGCAACTACTCCTTCAAAAAATTCTTTTTAGCTTTCAGAAATCGCTTAAAAATGGGCCACTGATTAGAACGATATGTTCGATTTTCCTCCTTACAGTGATGGATAAGCCATAAAATAATTTTTGGACATGCTAATGATTAGCGAGAGCTACTTGTTGGGCAAATTTCGTATCTCGTATCTTAAAAGGTTGCGTTCGTTGATCTTATTCCCGTATTTTAATGAAGCAGCAAGGGCAGCATTAAGCATAAAAATGCATTTTATTCCACATAACGAAACATAATTCGTTCCAAAAGCACTGTAGCAGTCTTTTTCTTCCAGCGGATCGCCAGAAAAGGACTTTGAGAGGACAGAGAAGTTTGTGACCTAAAAACATACATATGATGCGCCTCTTACTGATTGGGTAAAGTGGCGCATCTCTCACTTAGATGAATAAAATACTGCAGAGTAACTCACTTGGATGAATGAAATACTGCAGTATGCCCCAGTGACGAAGTCACTATTGCAGGTGATAATAAATATTTACAATACATACAGAAAATGGTGACCTAATTCAAAATTAGCGAAATACAGAAAATGAAGTACAATGTAATAAAGATATATATATTGTCATAAGAAACATTAGGAATATGTGCGCATTACAAAACGTTAAATATAATGGCGATGCAACTTATAGTGGCGTGTGGTGTTGTTGCTGCAGGTATAACGACGGCATACTCGGCTGTATGCACGTTGCCATTTTTATTAAGGTTAGGAAATATACAGTAGGAATCCAGAAATCCGCAATGCTTGGGACCAGAGGTTGTGTGGATTTTAGGATTTTGCGGATTTCAGGACAGAAAAGCCAAATCATAATATTAGACTAAAAGTGCAAAATAAATAAGGCATATTAGGTACATTTACTTAAATTATTATGTACAATAATATACACTATTGGATTATTTTATTATATGCATTAAATTATTATATATATTATATATATCATTTATGTTAGTGATTGCAGGAATATTTTAAAGCATTAAGGACATATAGAATAGAGACGTAAAAATTAGGGATACTAGTCAAACATATTTTTTTTAACTTGTTTCAAACATTTTTCTGATAGAGGTTTGTTTTAAAACTTTAGGTGCTCCAGAGTAAGCTTTTTTTTTGTAAATTTTACAGGGTCATAATCTCATGGTCTGTGACACAGCTCTGTTCTAAATATTTTAGGTGTTTTTCATCGTGTTCCAAACCCTCATTAAAAAGTATTTTCTCACTTCTGTCAAATTCATTATCTGTGTCGGTGTCAGAATCGTTTTCTTGCTGTGGTGAGTTCAAAACAGATCCAATGATTTCGTCATCGGTTATCTGATATGGCAGTGTTGGTTCATCTGAACACATCATCCATACTAAAAACCTCTTCTGGGCTAAGACGTTTTTTCTGCCACTCACACAGAATCATTTTTATTCGGAAATTATGACGTCATTATTGGATAAATATTTTTTCTTCGGTATTTCGTTCTCCATTCTGCAGTTTCTGGAACCTATAAATTCAATGTTTAGAGACCCAATGCGGATTTCAGGAGTTGGCGGATTTTCGGTACTTGACTGTATAATCTTTTAATACACGCCTACTAATATCAAAATAAACATCAGATATAAGTAATTCGACATAAGAATTTTTCAGGTAGTAATCCACGTTAGCAATAAACATCTACGTTGCAGGTAAAGACCGCCAGCATCACGTGGCAAAAAGGAAGTGAGTTCGTTGCTTCACCGATTACTGGCAAGAAGAGAGTGTAGAACCAGTCCAAATTTTCTGCCACTGGACAAGAGGGAGAAAGCTGGTAGCGCGCTCTTTTGGGTCAGTAAACACATAAAGAGTTCTCCACACACTCAAGGAATGTAGTCTATGACTAAATGCTCGGGAAATCGGACCTTACGCCCACTCTTAGTGGTAAATGTTTGATTAAAGCATCGTGAAAGAGGGCTCAAACGAAAGAAGTAAAGACCAGAAATGAGTAATGTCATCTGGGAAGTCGTAATCAGGTTCTATGTGATCAGTTGAAACTGTAGTATGCTTTCTGTTTACATCAAAAATAAAATTTTTATTATTTCTGTCAATGACTAAATGAGGTCCAGTATAAAGTTGTGTCAGTGAAGGATTAACTTTGTCAGATCTTAAAAATATATGAAAACAAGTTTTTAATAAGGAATTGATGAAAATTTTAGGCCTATCATGTAGGGCAGTAGAAATAGGATTAAAAGATCACACTGTTTGAAGTAAACTGTTGATATATGCGGGAATTAAGCTGTGATGTATAACATCACCAGTTATTAAATCGGAAGGTAATCTTAATGTTGGGCCATAAACAAGTTGACAAGAAGTTGCTTTGACATCTTTACTGGCTGGGCGTATGCCTAAGAGAATAAGTGGGAGACTGTCCATTGTGCTGTATTATGCGCTTTAAAAACTGTTTAAAGATGCCGATAGAAGCGTTCGATAATTCCATTTGAATGGAGTTAATACACAGAATTTCAAATCCTGTTGCTTCCAAGCGTGCGAAAAAGTTGTCTAAAAAAATTAGATACAAAATTTTTACCCTGGTCAGATGTTAATGTGATTGAGCATTTAAATCTGGGTATACAGCCATATACCAAGGCACGAATGGCTGTTTACGCAGTCATGTCTGTTGTTGGAATAACATCCGGCCATTTTGTGAACAGATTATGATAGTCACGCAAAACTGTTTTCAATCAGAGGCAGGGAGAGGACCTATAAAATTTACATGTATATGGGCAAAACTAGCATCAGGTTCACCAAATGTGCCAAGCGGAGGTCTGGTGTGGTTAGTGATTTTAGCTCTTTATCACAGCTGCGCACAAAGAATTTATTTCTTTTCTCATGTTTGACCATACAAAAAGTTTAGCTGCTTTAATGCGCTCCACAGCACGCCAGCGCTCAGAATCTTCCATTCGTCTTCTAGAAGTCATAGAAACACGTATGTCTTGAAAACAAATTGTACGAAAGTTTTAAACACCTTCTATCAGCACTTACAATCAACTTCTATAACGCTTCATAAAGCTGGCTTCTTATAAGACTGCCTTTTTTGCATATTTCTTAACATGAAAGCGCGATTGGCTGTCACCTAACATATTTGCATACTTCCATCTACCTCTGGAGCGAATTGCATCCTCTTCAATTCTGCTTGGCTTCCGAAAGTTAGCATTTTCCTCTCCGTGCTTAACTTTTGGAAGTGAATGTAATTAGTTTCATGTTAGATGGACGAAGCTTTTTAAAAACTTTTCATAAACAATTAGTGATAATTAATGCTCTTTAATTGGAATTTGATCGGATTACAGTGCTTCTCTAGCTTTTCAACCTCGTGACCTACATATATATACCAGTGGCTCAAACAATTCAGAATACACCTTACTTGATAAATCTATCTTTCAATATGAATAACGCATTATCAAGAAGCGGAAACATGTTTTTATTTTTGGACGTAATATTTGATTTAATTTAAAGTAAAAAAAAGAGCAATAAACAAAAAATCCTAAAATGAAAATTTTCAGAAGCATTTTAAATAAACATATGCAGATATTTTCCTCAAAAAAAGAATACACCAATGAAAAATATGTTTAACTATATGTTTTCTTCGTGGCTTCTATTTTGATCTAATGTTGCGTAATCTTATCTTAAACCTTTTCACTTTTGTGATGAATTTTTTTATATGAACTTTAATCCGCATTTTTAAATAGAAAATGGCTGCTAGAAGAGAAACCAGTTTGGGCGTAAGAAAACTCATATTAAGATTATAAAAAAAAAAAGGAAAATCTTATCGTGAAATAGCTAAAATTGTTAGTAGAATTCACATGTGTATCCAGAAAATCATTGGAAAATTGGAAAGTAATGGATTAATTAAAAACAAAAGTGGAAGAGGAAGGAAAGGTATTCTGAGTGATGTCACCAAAAGGAAAATTTTGAAAGACACCAACGTTAATTCTAAAGTAAGTGCAGTCAAACTTGCTGCAGAAACTTCTCAGATCATTCGCAGAAGTGTAAGTGTTGAAACTATGCCAAATGTAATTAGACAAGCTGCATATAAAAGTAGAATTGCCTGAAAGAGACCATTCATCAGATTGCAAAATCAGAAAAAGCGTTTGGAGTTTGCAAAAACACATCAGTTGAAGAAGAATAACTTTTGGAAGAAATTACATTTATTGATGAAAGTGAATTCAACATTTTCTGCAGTGACAGCAGTCGCACTGTATGCAGAAAGGCCAACAACATTCTGGATCCAAAACATTTAAATCGTATAGTTAAACATGGTGGTGGCTCCGTTATGGTTTGTGGTTGTATAGCTTCAACTGGGGTAGGAAATTTAGTTTTATAGATGGCATTATGAATCATATGGCCTACTTGGGTGTACTTCATATTAATCTAAAAGATAGTGCTAAAAATTTAGGTTTCGATGGAAATTTCATATTCCAGCACGACAAATGACCCTAACCACACGGTTCATAACATCAAAATGTCGAGTCTTTTTTCATTGTAAACAGCAGTTATACACACCACACCACAGTCCAAAGACATCAATGTCATAGAAGATTTATGGGCCACACTCGAAACAGCGGTCCCAAAACCCAGAATTAAAAACAAAGCACATTTAAAACAACGTTGCAAGAAGAATGCGATAAAATCTATTCAGATATGAGCAAAACGTTGGTCGAATTGGTACCACAATGTTTGGAAGCGGGCATAAAAGCCAAAGGACGTGCAACAAAATATTGATACTTTCTTTGTATGCGAGATATCACAAAAATTTCATTGGTGTATTCTTGATTCTTTGAGGCAAAAATCTGTATATGTTTATTTAAAATGCTTCTGAATGTTTTTCATTTTAGAATTTTTTGGTTAATCGTTCTTTATTTTTACTTTAAATGAAACCATTTGTTATGTGTAAAAATAAAAACGTGTTTGCTCTTCTTGGTAATGTATTATTTATATTGAAAGTTAGATTTATCAAGTAAAAGTAAGGTGTATTCTCAATTGTTTGAACCACTCTATACCTATTGCTCAGAAAGAAGAAATCCCTAGACGAAAAAAATGTAATAATGAAATGTTAATAAACAAATAGATGTAATCAATAAAATCACCTGATAGTGATAATTTAATTCGCAATTATAAGTGTATATGCTATTAATAATCTTAAAAAAGGGGGTTCTGATATTATTAAATTGTTTAATAGATAAAAAACAGCATTTCAAAACTTTCGCCACTTATACAATTCATTTGCATTTTGGTACTATTTACACATTTTGGTAACTACTAACTTACAGTACAGAACAGATGAGAGCTCTCTGTCTGTAGTGCCATTCTAGCTTTTATTCCTTGTATATTGATACTGAACGAGAACTAAAAACAACTTTCTCTTACAATATATCTCCCCTTATAACCTCAAACACAGCCGTTTACTTTTCCCAACATCATTCTCCTCTTCTTGACGACACCTGTAAAACAACAGTTAAATTAAGTGGGATGCTGAAGAAAGAAGGATGCAATTACCCCGCTCGTATAAAAATCCTCTTCGTTTTCCTCGTCTAACGGCGGCAAATGACCTGAGGTCGCTTCCATACAATCTTCACACACGGGATCAGGATGTGGAATGTGTGTTAAGGTACTCACGCACATCTCGCAAAAAATGACGTAAAGCTTATTTAAAACCGAAATCGGCATTTTCATGTTCATGTAACTGCGGTATTAACCACAATTGCAGTACTTCCATATACACTATTCCAGCCACTACGCTGCCAACTGCTATTATAAAAAGACGAATTATTTCTGTATTTAGTGCAACGTTCGTTTTTGCTGTATTAGTTTTTTTACTATAGCGTTTGGAAATCCCAGAGGGAATTATGAATAACCAAGTATACATAATCCTAGTCTTATCTGTCGAAAGCTCACGGTTATTCGCCTTGCTGTTCAATTACTTGGCGCGGATGCACCTGGAAATCTAAGACGAAATTATTGCCTAGCATAGATTTGTTTTTTCGAAGTACACGTCGACAATAAACATCCGTTGTGCTATTGAAAACGGCATGATTATTTATAAGAAACATGCCACACCACACGTTCTCTAATCACCAAGACCAGGTTCTTATACTCCACGCTGATGCTAACTACCACTAAATTAACAAACTACGTAGCCAACACCTAAACAAATATTATCTAACTCAAAAATTGCTATAGCATGGTTACCCGCTGTCTGTGTGTTCAAGACAAAGATGCGTGAGATGAAACGACACTACATTAAACCTTTTCAGATAAATTTCAGTTTTTGAATTTTCATGTGAAAAAAAATTTAGTTTTTTTGGGGGGGGGGGTTTAAACCTATTATGAGCTTTTAATTTTCTGAACTCGTGCGTTCTGTGCCAATTTAGCGGTTGAACAAATGACTGCATTTTATACCAGGATTCATACTATCTGAATGTAGCTAAGCAGAAACACTAAGCAAATTCAGCTAGTTACAGTGGCTAAAAAAAGCATTGGCGGTTGCCTATAATTGATCATATTAGCTAACAGAGGAAATGTTTGACAATTTTAGCTGGACGTAATGAACTCAGGCAGTAAAGACACAAATGCAATGAAACTTTCGTTTCAATATGCCTTTTACACAAAATATACGATAAAAACGTAAATTTGCATGTCAAAAAGTATTGTCAAGATCATACAGCAAAATGTGGGAACAAAATATAATACTTTGCATTCATACCTTTTGTATCTATAACAGCTTGTAATCCATTTCTCATAGAGAAAACCAAAGTCCTGGTAGTTGAAAAAGTCCTGTTGGGAAGTTTATGCTATTCTTTGCAGGAGTATATACTTAAATTCATCTCTACACGAAATTTTATGTTTCTTCACTTCTAGGTCCAATTTGTGCCATAAATTTTCAACTGAATTTATCTCAGGCGATTGAGGCGGTGTCTTTAACTGGCGAAGAGTGTTATAGAGTAACTATTGCCAGATGATGTTTACTGTATCCTTAGGGTCATTGTTCTGTTGAAACCCAAACGATGTTCCTTAGCCAAGTTTTTAGGCACTGGATTTCATGCTATAGCTAAATATGTCAATGCACACTGCGGAAAAAAAATATATGTATATAAAAGACAGTTCTATATCTCCCGTTCTACTGGGCAGATTTACGAAATTCAACTTGCGTTTTTCACGTCTCGAAAGCGTAACTTAGGATAGATATCAGATTTATTTACAGCATCATTCTAACATAGGCATTTTTACACAAAATCGGACTTTTTCTGAAATGGCATGCCAATTTTTTTTCATATTTCGATTCTACGACTCCAATTATGCCTAGATATTAAATCTTATAAACTTTGGTGAAAAATGTACCGAGATATTCAAAAATTTGTCTTGGCCTTTTTTCCCCCGGTATTCTTTTTTCATTGCAGACGAGAGGAAAAACGTTATCGTTCATACTTTCAAATAATTTTAACAAAGTGCATACACCACATTTGTGTTATCATCGCTTTCAAGAAATATACCAAATTTTTTCAAATCGCGCAAATATATAAATTCACGTATATCTTAAGAAATTTTGAATTTGAAACTAATTTTTTGCAGATATGCTTAAAAATACATCTACTTTAAGGTGATGGTAAAAATTTTACAGATTATAATTCAAAATTTTTTTCGAAAAATTCATAAAAATTTTGTACAATATAAATTTTAAAAATAAATTAAAAAATGGGCGGATTTCATTTGGGATGAACCTAAATTTCGAAATGTGAAAGAAGGAATCGAGTAAGTTTAATAAAAAAAGATTAATAAATATATATCACATTCAATAAACATTAAGGAGCTAAAATTTTTAGAGCTATTTTCTTAAAAACTACTCGTGCGCTTTTTACGAAACTTGGCAATTTGGCATAATTTGAGCCGTAGAAACAAAATATGGAAAAATGTTGGTATGTTATTCCACAGAAAGTTCGATTTTGTGTCAAAATACCTATGTTGGAACAATGCTATATATAAATCTAATATATATCCTTAGTCGCGCTTTCGAGACATGAAAAACGCAATTTGAATTTTGTCAATCGGTCCAGTAGAACAGGAGATATACAATTGTCTTTTTTTTTCCCCTCTTGTGCACAGTGTACGTGCGTGATATCATAATACCATTAATGAACCAATTCCGTTTGCTGCCATACAACCCCAAACTACGACGCTCCAACATGTTTTACAGTCGGTGTTAAATATTTTTTTCGAGTTCGGTGTTAGACTTTCTCCACTCATTGTAGTCCATCACTCTCGAAAATGTGAAACTTCGATTCGTCGGACAAATTAACATTGTTCCAAAATTCTTCTGATAAATTAAAATGAGATTTTGCAAAATGTAATTCCTTTCTCCTGTTTATTTTTGAAATCAAAGGTTTCTTTTCAGCTCTCCTTATATAGTAACTTCCTCCATGTCAGGTATTCCGTATAGTCTGTACACTAAAAGTTTTATGCGAAGTATTAGCAACATCTTTGGCAAACAAGAGTGCAGTTATTTTGAGCTTTAACCTCGTTAATAATGCCACGTTTTCCCTTGCATAAAATATTCGAGGCCGTCCATTTCTAATCTTTTCTTCCGTCGATCCAGTCTCTTTGAACTTTTTTACAACACTTCTAACAGTAAATAAACTTATGTTCATCTGTATTCCCATAGCACAAAAAGTTAGACCCTCATTTCTGAGCTGAATAATCATGTTTTTAACATTAACAACTCCTTCGACGCTATTTTAGCACAGTATTAGCAAAATAACTTTAAAAGTTTTGAAGTAGTACTGCACACTTTATACTAACAGCATTTCTTATCAGCCTAAACACGTGACAACGTAACAAAATTTGCATAGCAGTTAGAACTTTGCCAATACTTTTTGACATTACAAATTTACATTTTTGTTGCATATTTTGCGTAAAAGGCATATTAAATTGAAAGCTTCATTAGAATTGTGTATTTGTTACCTCCTGTGATCGTTATGTCCAGCTAAAATTTTCAAGCATTATCTTTGTTAAGTAATATGATAAGTTATAGGCAATTGCTTATAAGAAATAGTTAAGTTATAGGTAATATAAGTTATAGGCATTTTTTTTACCCATTGTATATGCCAATTCAGTCTAAATTTCGGTTTTTACACGATATTTCCTCAATCAACATTTCATAGAATACGCTTCATCAAATAGAATTAGCTTATGCACGTTACACATGGGGAAAACTACGAAATCGCTCAAGCAGTCAGCCCGTTCGCCGGGATTCCAACTGCGAGCTACAATTGTTCAGGAACTTTACAGCCCGGCCTCTGGTGGGCTAAGTCAAAGAACCTCTATGCAATATATTCTTTGGCTAAGTCTTCTCAGGATAGCCTTTTGAAATATCGAAAAGTACTACATCAGGAGTACTTACCTAAAGGAATTCATACCTTCGTGGATACCCTTCTTTAACCCTTTGCCGAGAGGAAGTATCGTAACTATGCGAAGAATACCTCACTAATTTGGCGAATATACTAAGGTTTGGGAGAAAGCTCAGGAAAACCAAAATAAAAATGATATTTACAAACTTCAAAAACCAGCAATTGAGAAATAAAGAAAAAAATAATGCCAATTGTATTTCAATATTTGTTGAAAATCATACGAATAACATAAATCTAAAACGTTATGGAAACATCAAACTTCTTTTAAAATTCTTTTACAATGAAATTAAACCATTTATAACGTTCCGTAAATTTATTTTAAGGCAAGAGTTCTCTCGTAAGGCAAACAGTAAGGCTCCATCTGATAAAGCCAGCACGACGTTTTCATAAAGCGTATTTTCAGATAAATGAAAACTATTAAAGTTTTTCATTTCAAGTTTAATAATTCATATTAAACATATAATCAATCATATTTAAATGCTAATAAAATTATGAAATTCAGTTCACTTCAAATGCTGAACTGCTGTTAAGTTCATTTGAGTTTGCCATATAAAGTATTTGGCCCGATGAAGGCGATCCATTTAACATTCAATTAACCCTCCTCACAATTTTAGTTCTTAAGAAGCATTTAGTTATTTCTCTCTGACGAATGCATAAAAGATCTTCAGAATATTACATATACATTTTATTGCACATAAAAATGTAATTAAAATATCAAAAAGTGAATTAAAACAAGCTACGAAATGATGAATATAGGAAGACCGAAAATCTGAGATTTTCTAATCTAAAGTAAGTTTGAGTCAACAAAACGTTTATGCATCGATTATTTTAATTAAATTCTGCATAAACTGGAATAACGACAGAACTTTGTTCAATAAGATTTAATTTTATAGCATTGTTCTCCAATTTAAAAACATTTTTATTGTTTCAAAGCAATGTAACTGATAGTTAACATTTAAGCGTTTTGAAATATTTTAATGCTTTTACCAAACCTTATCCTCTAAGTTTTTCTATGTGTTAAATTTGTTTGTATTGCTTTCTGATCTCTTGAATAACGAATCTATTTCATCTACTCTTCTGCTAAAGCAAGTTTTTGTTGTCTTAGCCATGAATTAAAAATGGAAGAATGGTTGCCATATCCTAAAGGAAGTTAGACTTCTATTTCAACCCAATTTTGAGGGAGAGGATCACTCACCAATCAACACGAGTGGACTTTCGGCTTGCCTATATTTAGAGCGCCACCAAGCCGCAAAGAAACTATACATTTATAAGAATCCATGCAATCTCTGGGATTCGAACCCGGACCCTTTAGTACCGCAGAAGATTCCCCTGACCACAATACCGTCTGGGCGACTGCTAAATCAAGTGTTAAGCAAATAATGTACGACCTGAAAAATATGAATTATAATGATTAAAAAACAGTACTTTTAGTGAAGATTTATTTCTAAAAACCAAGTTCAATTTCAGTTAAAGCACAACACAATTAAAACTGTCCTCATTTCACAGCTTAAAAATAGAACTTGAATGGAAAAAGTTTTAAAACAAGATTTTAGCAAGTACCGAGAAGTTCCATTACTTTGCTAATAATAAAATGAGCGGCAGAGAATGTAAAACGCAATCACAAAACACGCGATGCCTATCATGTTAGCAGTTCTTAGCAAAACTGCTGACTGATCTTTCCAGGTTTTAGATTCTTCATTTTTATTCTTTAACGAGGTCTTTCGTCTACCACGTTTTGATTCGTCATCCTTTGCTTCCGAGGAACGAGTTGGAAGTGAGGTACTGCCGTCACCCTCAACAGCTGAAGGATATTTTGAAGAATTATCAATGTCAGGATCCGGAAAGTTGAATTTAAATCCTGCAGCATTTTCCTCGTCAAAAACTTCACGGTGTTTTCTACGAGGCAAGGAATGAGAAATTTTCGAAAAGGCTTCCGTCGTGCCATCTTTATCTCTGGGCTGAAAAAGAAAAGACTTTTTTATGCTCTAATGGATCTAAAAATACAAGGTAAGTCAAGTAGATGGCTACATGCTTGATCTCATCGCATGATGGCTGTATATAGCTAAGAAAAACAGGTTAGTGCCACTGGAAGTTCTTCAGCTTTAAGAATGCATAGCAATGTCATCTAAGTTCACATTACTATTGTTCTTCGTGGTTATCAGAATCTTTTCTCTCGATTTTCGCAGACTGAAAACCGGTAGTTGGATCTGGTTTCGATTCGAATCCAAATTCGAACTCTTCGCAGCAGGTCAATCCAGATGAAAGAGCTGGGCTGCATTACGAACCAGTTTCCCTCAGAAAATCATTCACAGAAGGCATTACGCCTCTTAAACAGATAGCCCTAGTGGTTTTGCTCTAGTCAAATAACCAACCAGCATCTCGCGAATCTCACAATAGCATCTAGTAATCACTTGCTATTGCTGCTGCAAGTTAGAGACTGTCTCGGGTATACTAAATGAAAACTGAGATGAAGCAATGAGCCATATACTTTTATTACACACGGTTTAACTGTTTATCTCCTGTGTAGCTATATTTCCGATTCGCCCTCTACGACAAACATGCTGCAATGACATTTTCCATTAAATTATAGGATGCATAATATTCAAAAACAATTGTAAGATACCTATAATTAAGGATAACTTAATTACAGTGTTACAACCTCTTAATCATAAGATGATTAATATCTGAAAATAACTTATTTTCGATTTTAAACCTTTATCACCAAGGAAGCCTATTGCAATTAACGACATTCTGAACTTCTTTCATTGTATTTTTTTATTATTAAATTCCGACTATTAGCTCACACTCTCCCTACATCTTGTTCAAATTTTTAATCGTTAATAAATTATTTTTATTCATCCACTCAAGTTCAAATACTTTTTTCAAACTTGTAGTGGATGATACTTAATACAGTTTTTTCACATATTAAAGTCAATTTCTACTTATTTGTTCCTGTTTATCGGAACTAAAGATATGCTATTTTTATTAAATATATTATAAGATTTACAAATAATGACAGTTTATTAGGAATTCTCACCTGCTGTAAAAATTAATTTTATAGCAACTTATAAATAATAGTACATGACTGATAAATGGGATTGTAATATTCAACAAAAATAAGTGGCAACAGTAAGACAGAGTTCTAAAGATTTTTAAAGTGTATGGAAGTAAAGAATCGCAGTTTTATAGATACCCGAATACGGATGAAGCGGATGTAATGTCCCATTTATGTAGCGAAAATTCTTCCCATATTTCTATGTTAGCGTAATAACAATATATATTTAAAATATAACCCTTTAAAATGTCCCTCGCTTCACAAACGGAGAAAGCGAAAAGAAACTACAACACAGTTTACGCAACGACTAGACAAAGAAAAACATAAGAACCAAGAAAAGCTTCCTAGGTAAACTCTTCGCAGCAGGTCAAGCATACGTCGTCGTGTGAAATCATTAGATGGAATATTAATTGAAGAACTGGACTGCTCGAAACTCACTGGAAAGGTTCCTTGCAATAATGAAGCATTACAAGAGATGGATAGAATGAGAAATTATAGACCACCATCAGCTTCAGAAATTAGAAACCAAAAAATGTTAATAAAAAGTAACTAAAATAAAATTTCTCTTTGTTAACCTCAGGATTTTTTTTTTATATTACTTGTTTAAAACTTTAAATATAATTTAATTTAACAGTGTCCAAGATATGGTAGTAGACAAGTAGCCTTTTTTTTCCATTAAATTATTTTCATGTCGCTGTTCTTTCCTAATGATTTTAAGTCTTGCTTGACAAATGAAAGAATTCAATAAAAGGATAAGACTTTATTAATCCAAAGGGATTTAGTCCCGAAGGACTATTACTTTCGTTTTGCGATTTTGCGTCGGAAACAAAAACGGCGTATCACTTTTCAAATTGTTGCCACTAAATGTTATCGCTCTGCATTAAATTTTAAAAAATGAAAAATCTGCATAAATGTATGCATTTTTTTTTTTACGTAGCTTTTTCTTCAAAAATCGTCTGCGTGCGTTGCACGGGAAAATAAAAAGGAATTTTAATTACAGTTCTAAATAAATAGCCAAATAAATGTGAAATTCGTAACAATATTCTCTAAAACTTTAACGAATTTTTCATTAACAAACTCAAAGATTTCAAAGCCAGCAATACCAACGTTGTACAGAAAAACATTTTTATCTCCAGCGCGTGAGAGCGTGTACCGAAATTTCTAAGGATATGCAGAATTTAAAATTATTTTGCGATATTGCTGTTGAACTGAATTTTATGGTTTAAGTGCGAAGAACATGGTATTTAACAAATAAAGGTAACACAAAATGTTAAATAAACGCCCCTTTAGACGTAATCTAAAATCTGAAACCTTTGTTTTTTTTTTTTTTTTAATATTTCATGCCTCTTCTTAATCTTTCCTTCAGCTGATAGAAAGAATAACTGAAAGTAATTTAATTGCAAGCAGCTGATAAAATATAATTTATGACGAAAACTTATAAACTGATTTAGATTCTGCTTTGTCTACGTAGTACTCAGTGCCAGCGCTTGGCATTTTGGCGCCTGTCTCCTAAACTCTGCCGTCAAGTGCTTCAAGTTTTAACAATTTAACTGCTTTTTAATTCCCCTGCCCCCTGCGGAAGCACCCTTACTAGCAAAATATTGTTTATACAAATAGAATATTCGTAGACGGAAATTCCGAGACGCAGATGTCCGTAACTCGAGTATTTAAATTTAAAATATCCATTAGTAATAGTTCAATGATAATTTTATGAAAACAATCAGGGAAATACTAATATAATGCAGTTAGGATATTTATAAATTATATAGAAAATCAAAGCAAAGGAATAAAAATTGCTGACTGAACTCTCCGAACACGTGTCACTATCCGATCTAGGGAATTTTTGATTTGACATCTAAGGAAAGAGGTAACACCGACGCTTCGCACTGTCGATCCCCGCGGCGATGTTTAAATAGTTTGGTACTAGCTGAGAACTTACCGTCATTTTTGGGCTACAAAGAAATGAGATTTTATGCTACGAATAAGTCTACATAATAACTACGGAAGTGAGCTGATGCAACTGGAAAGTCAATTCTTCAGCCTGAACAATTAATTATCTAGCAACGTCAACTAGATTCATTTAGTTGTTATTCATCAGCAACTAGACTAATGTGTCGCTTGGGGTATTGGCGAACATATCGGTGTTGCTTTTCGAGTCTTTTGAAGGAGTTCTTTTCTAGACGTTTCCTGTTGTAAACACTCGTTTTCTCCAGTTTCTGGTAATCCGTTAAAGTAATAATACTTTAAGATGTCTTACGGACTTGCAAGCTATCCGGTATGCAGTTATCCACACCGCAATCGCTAACTTGATATTTAGCATCATCTTGGCTAACGGCAAGCTCTGATACGTCAAATAAACGAAAATTTAATTAAAATTTGACCTTTTTTTATAATATACTCTAAAACTAAATTTCTCATATGTGTAACTATATTTCTGATTCATTTCTTAACAAATCTGGTGTTACCAATGACATGTTCCACTTAGAGCAACTGTTTGTAGTCTGGGTCTCCCTCTTTGTATTCTTGATTCCTCGGATATATAGTATTTGAAGACAATTTTCAATCTAGTCCTTTTTGAGAAGGCTTAAGAGATTCTGGATTTCTTTCACAATTTTTTAAGTTGAAAAATTTCAATATATTTTAATTTAATACGGTCGTATTAAGATAAACTCTTCTTGTACAATGCAAAATAACGGGTAACTTTTAATTTTTAAATTAATTTATCTTAACACAGCCTGTTATTTGCTAAGGAATTTATTCTTGCTCGACAAATGAGAGATTGTATTACAAGTATGATTTTACTTAATATTTCTTGCAGCTTCTTACTTCTGTTTGCCTTCAATTGATCGACAGTCTTGCTGAAGTCAGTTTAGTGTCACTGAAGTCAATCAGGTGTTACTGAAGTCAACAAATTAAAATACAGCTCGTAGCAAAATGCTTGGAAAACGATTTATGAAAACGGATTGTAATTAAACATCAATTTAGATTCTTTGTTTTTGTAGTTAGAATGCAAAATCGGAGCTAGACTGGTTTGTTTATTTGATTATGGCAAAAAACTTGAGGACTCTCTTTCAAAGGGGAGAGATGTCTTCGTGGAAGGCTTTCTAAGGGACCGGTGATAAACATTCTGCCGTCCATCTCTTTTCTGAATTATAAAGCATTTTCTGCCTTTAAGTCTTAACCCTGTTACTGCCGAACGACGATATATCGTTATTCACAGCACTTGCGGAAAGTGCCAACGATAGAATATCATTGCGTATCAGATGGCGCCCTTACTGTTTGCATTACGAGAGAACTCTTGCCTTAAAATAAATTTACAAAACGTTATGAATGGTCTAATTTCATTGGAAAAGTATCAAAAAATTATTTTTTTGGGTCTCATAATATTTTACGTTGATGTTGTTCGTATGATTTTCCACAAATACTGAAATACAATTGGCATTACTTTATTCTTTATTTCGTAAAATGCAGGGTTCTTGAATTTTGTAAATATTCTTATTTTGGTTATGTGTGCTATTCCCAAACCTCAATAAATTCCTCAAATTGAGCAGGCATTCCTTGCACAAGTACGATACTTTCACTCGGCATTAAAAGCGTTAAGGAAATAGCTTGTACCCACGTTATACATGGGGTAAACCACAGAAACGTTCATGCAGTCAGCCCGTACATCTGAAATCGAACCCAAGTCAACTACCCCTCTTCAGCTGCTCGGCGACATGTTTATTAAAAACAATTCAAGTGCTATAAAATTTCAGGATTTCATTTAAACGATTTTCGCTAAGGCGATTTTTTCTTCTTTGTTGTAGAACACCCGCTAAATAATCGTTTGAAAAGATACATGCACATTTAATACTTTTGGAGACTAAATCCTTCATTAATTCATTTTGACTGTGATAAAATTTCTCTAAACATTAAAAAAATAAAGAGATATCTTAGGTTAGTTGTTTCAATAAAGAAAGACTAGTATAATATGATTCACTTTGAAGAAATTTCATTAAAAATGCTTGCTTTGAAAACAAAAAAATTGTGATAAGATATCACATTTAACTGAATGATAGCTAACAGGTAACTTCGGCGTGTGTATCCTTCCGTAGAAAACTGATGTATGCTGTCACTATAACGGAAAGATTGGAAAACTGTTTCACATTTAATATTTGAAGCATGTTGATAAGGAAACTCTAGGAACACAGTCTAAATAACGTTAGACAACCTTTTCCGCTTCAGATCAATAAAATTTACAGTTTGTTGTATGAAAGTGATTATGCTAATTAGTCGTTTACAAAAACACTATACAGAGCAAATCTGTCAGATTCAAAACAAGTTTTGAAAAGAAGGAAAGACGAAATTTTGAATTTAAATAAGGAAATCTAGAGAAGATAATCGATGACGGTGAAGACAATCTCGCTGATATTGATTAAAATGCAGCTTCCTTAAGCATTTTGAGCACACGAATTCTTTTATAATATTTAAATAAAGTTAATATTACTTGCAAGAAATTATTGAACTATCAGAAATAATACATGAACATTGTATCTGAATTAGAATTACATCAGTTCAAAAATTATCGAAAGACTACGATTTATAGAAATTCTTCCTGATTTAGCAATAGCTTTAAAATATCAATCACTTTTACAAACTTTGACTACGGCAAGCGCTCAATTTCTTAGCTGAAACTAATACAGTAGGCCCACCAGCAGCAGAACGGTAAAAGTCGTTAAACACTGGTAGTTCGGTCCGGTGTTCGAGTACCGGCGAACGGGCGTATTTGTGGTTTCCTATGTGTAATGTGGACACGAGCCAGTTTCCCTTAAAAAGGATCTCCACGGGGCACAGAGGAGCATGTGATAAAAAACTAATGCAGTATTTGTTCTTAATGATGTGCTAAGAATGATTATTTAATTCCGCGCTATGATGAATAAAAATCTACTCATTCGGCAGATGAAAATATCCTAGAACTTCATTGAAGATGGAATTTGGCATAACGGTGTGTAAAAATGAGCAGCATGTCTTTCGAACATCTTTTATGATCCCATCTACTTCAGCTCTGAAAAGAAAGCAAAATCTAACTTCATTTGGAGCGTGTTTTTAGCGTGCTTGAAGTTGTTTGAAATGTTAAAGAACGGAAAGTTACGTTATGCAGTACTGATAAATGATTGAAAATATTAAAAAAGTTATCTAGTGATAATTTTCCCCGGAAGTTTTATTTTAACTTTCTTTTGAGGGCATAAACCACCGAGTACCCGGCTGCCGATCTTGAAAAAGAAATTCTCAGCTCGTGCTCGGTAAACAGATTTTCATAAATATGAAAATTTTCAAATGGTCTAATACAGACATTTTAGAAAAACAAGGTAGTAAGTTAAGAGGCATGTGAAATTATAGTCAAAGCCGCTTAAACGTTAATACATACTACTGAAAAAATGCTTATGAAAACTATATTAATTAGCCATTCAGGGCACATTTTTCCAATTGGTTTCATGAATTCACGCTAAAAATTGCATACAAAGGATCATTAGAATTCAAATTCAACAACCGAAAAATAAACAGAAAAGGTACACATGGAATTATTCCTATTCGACCCAAGGCTTTCAGTACGTAATTAGAATTTTCAAAGTCAAAATTAACTTTGAAAAAAAGTTATAAATTTCAACATAAGACAAAATTTTAATATATATATATAACAATTACACGAATGTTTTATAGATGCTTAGTTAATATTATGTACAAGAGAATTTCTGTATATGTGCTGAGATGTGTAAATTCTTTAAAGGTACAGTTACTTAAAATTTAAAACTTGAGGGAAAGTATCCAAAAAATAACTTTTCAGCACTTGCTTGGAATGTATAATAGGAAATTCTAACTTTTTGCTTAATCAATCGCTTTAAAGCCGAGTATTTGGTGAGACTGATGGACTTATTTTACTTATTTCTTATGCTAAAATTACTGCTATTGATTATCAGAGAAAAATGCTCTAGAACATATAAAAAAAGTGTTCTATAGCCTATCTGCAAAGATCGCAACTAAAGTCTGCCTGATAGTTGTTCCCATTTATTACATGCATAATATTCAAAAGAAAGTTTTCAAATCTAACAAATCTTCTAGTGAAACTTTTTAGCTTTTATTTAAATTTCATAACTAAATCAATAAGACGAATTTTCGTTGGAGAAATGTTTTAAGCTTCCACTTATTTATAAGCGAGAATGCAAATAAACAACGACAGGTTTTCAGTTAATTTCAAGCACCCACGAATATGAGTCATGTGAATTAAACTGACCCAATGAAACTGATGTAATAAAAGGTTATTTCCGTTCATAGAAAGTTAATAAAAATCTTTATCATTAATTTTCAAGAATAATTATCACAACGTTTTCTCTTTAAACTACATTACACTAAAGCTATTTAAAAGCCAAACTAACTTACATTAGAAAACTTCTTATGAACCATCATTTAGCAAATCAAAACTCAACTTCTAAAGTAAATGAATGCTACTAAAGTAAACGAAACACAACACTACAATTAAATATAAACAGGGGCGGCTAATCGCTTATACGTCACTGACGTAATTTGCTTGGATGATTTCATGCGTGTATCTGTACGATCTACGCTACTGTAAATATATGCAAATATTACAGGTAATAATTACAATATTTCAAAGCATATATTCTAATTCTTATTACGTAAGTTTTTATTCGGCATTATTAAGTTGCTGAGGGTATTCATAACCAGCCTAAATTGAAAACATATCCGTATGAATCGCACAGCTTAATTTCTAAAATTAAATGTGCCAGGGCTTCAAGGAAAGTTACAAGGAACTGCGAAAATAAATATTCCAATTCTAAAATTTATAAATAGCGAACAATTAAAATTAAGTATCATGTTAAAGATACTGGATAAATAATAAAAAATGAAATGAATGATAAATAAATGAATAATAAAATGAATTGAATAATTATCACAGAATTGGATTCTGTTTCAAACGTGGGCATATTTTACATCTTAGATGTTTCATGCACTTTTTACGCTCAGGTTCTCGACAGTGTCAACGCCCCTTATAACTATTCTTTGGGAAAAAGAGGCGTGTATTCTGTAATTAACAAGAAAATTAATTTTATGAAGTTTTAGGGCTTTACTGTAACCTAGAAGCTTACCTTACCAGACCTGATAACGAAAAAACGCTTCCTCAGAAACAAATCCCAGAGTCTAAGGATGGTTAAAATAACATTTATATTTTAAATCTTAAATGAACAGAAATGCAATGCTTGTACGAAAGACGACATCCGCTGTTTGCGATTATTTTATTTAACGTAATCGTAATCAGTTAAGTTAGATTTCAAATGTAGGAACATAATCCGAAACTGCACTGGTTCAGATTAACGGCGCGTAATTTAAAACATAGGCTAGCAACACGCAAGCCGGAATACAACTTAGGTAGAGCTGTTGATAGTAAGTAACAGCACGACGTGGCTGCCAGAAGCTCTAATCCAGTGTTTCCAAACATTTTTGTGCTATGCCTCACTTCTAAAATTCTTAAGCCTCCTCAATTAAAAAAAAAAAAGCATATTATAAAAATATGAAAATAAAATCTGAGAGGTTTCAGATTTTAAATTACGTCTAAAGGGGCGTTTTTTAAACATTTTGTATGTTACTTCTATTTATTAAATATCATATTCTTCGCATTTAAACCATAAAATTCAGTTAAAGAACAATATCGCAAAATAATTTTAAACTGAGCATATCTTTAGAATTTCCTACACACAGTCTCACGCGCCTGCAGATAAAAATGTTTTTTTCTGTACAACGTTGCCATTGCCCGCTTTGAAATCCTTGAGTTTGTTAATCAAAAACTCGTTAAAGTTTTACAAAATATGAAATCGTTAATAAAACAAATTCCAAATTTCAAATTTGGGCTTCCAGATGCCTATATTCGCAGCAGAATTACGGCATTCAAAATTCGGTGGCTTTAGGTACCGTCGCTTTATCACAATGCGAGAAACATACATACATTTACGCACATTCTTCATTATTTAATTTCTTTAAATATAATACAAGGCTGCAATATTTTGTGGCAACAGTTTGAAAAGTGATACAGACTTTTAATGTTTCCGACGCAAAATCGCAAAACGAAAACAGTAGTCCTTCAGGGACAAAGCCCCTTTGGACTAAAAAAAAAAATCTGAAAGCTTTCAGATTTTATGCTATGCCCAAAGGGGCGTTTTTTAAACGTTTTGTGTGTTATCTTTATTCATTAAATATCGTGTTCTTTGCACTTAAACCACAAAATTCAGTTCAACAGCAATATCGCAAAATAATTTTACAACGAGCATAGCTTTAGAATTTCCGATACACAGTCTCGCGTTTTGGAGATAAAAATATTTTTTTCGTACAGTGTTGCCATGGCTCACTTTGAAATCGCTGAGTTATTTAATCAAAAATTAATTCCAAATTTGGGCCCATATTCGGGTGCAAACGTAGTCTTCATTATTTAATTTCATTAAATATAGGTTCTAATATTGGGTGGCAACAATTTGTAAAGTGAACCGACAATTACAGTGAAATAACGCAAAATGCCAAAACGAAATGAATAGTCCTTCTGGGCAAATTGCCCCTTTGGACTAGAAATAATATGAACTGGAGCAAACGTAGACTAAAAATGCATATTTAAATATGCATGACCTATTTACCCTACCGGGGGGGGGAATACTTTTTCATTTGACAAATTTTTCAGGAAAATAATGCCTCTAAAACTAAATTTAATAAAGTACTAACTTGTAAGTCCAATAATTTTTTTCCCTGTCCTCTCTTGTGTTGTTACTGGTCTTTTACAATGCTCTTTTTTGCAAATATTTTACGCCATAGATTTTTGTTAAACATTTTAACCCTCTGTATCGTTCCAACACCATTTCTGTTTTTAATACGGTGATCTGTTTGCGCTGGAAAGAATGTGTGTGTTGCCATTTAAAAATTTCAAAATGTTTTCACTGCAACGTAACTGTGAGAGTTCTATTGTTTTGAACAATTGCAATCTCGAGGCATATCTTCAAATAGCAATACCTGAAATTTCATTTCGATTGGTTGAGGAGATAGGCCGACAGCATTTCATATATCACGGAAGCTTTTTGTGACCACCTTGTACTTTATGCTTATAACAGTCAACGTTTAACATTATCATTTGCCTTTGCTTATTAAAATCATAATCATTGTGATATATAAAGAAATTTGAGTAATATCTTTCTTTTTTTTTTGGGGGGGAACTAACTTATTTGACTTTCTGTCTCACTGGTGCTTGACAAAGTAACGAAACAAGGTATAAAACTTAAAAAGCTGAAAATTCTTTTACTGAGTTGAGGAACAGTGTGAGTTGGTGTAAAACTAAGTTAAATCAATTAAGGTATATTCTTATAAAGGAATTATAGGCACCTTTCCTAAGAAAACTTTTAATATGATAAATGCAAATGAAAGCTGTTATTCGCATCTTATATTCACAGGATACAAATATTTTAGCGAAGTTGTGTTTCACTTTAATTACAAGTGTATTAATTCAGAAATATTATTTTAAATAAAAAAAAATCTGAAAGGTTTCAGATTTTATATTACGCCCAAAGGGGTGTTTTTTAACGTTTTGTGAGTTACCTTTATTTATTAAATACCATCATCTTCGCACTTAAACAATAAAATTCAATTCAACAGCAACATTACAAAACGATTCAAAAAGATTATATCTTTAAAATTTCCTCTACACTGTCTCTCGCGCTGGAGAGGATTTATTTATTTCAAATTTACCCTACACTGTTGCCATTCCTCGCTTTGAAATCGCTGAGTTTGTTAAGCAAAAATTCGTTAAAATTTTATAAAATATGAAATAGACAATAAAACAAATTCCAAATTCGGGCTTCAGATGCTTATATTCGAGTGGAGGACTGCGTTATTAAAAATTTGATGTATCTAGGTACCTTTGTTCTTTCACAGTGCGAGAAAAACATACATGTCTTCATGTAGATTCTTCATTATTTAATTTCTTTAAATCTAATGCAAGGCTGTAACATTTGGTGGCAAAAATTTCAAAAGTGAAACGCCCTTTATAGTGAATAAACGCAAAATGCCAAAACTAAATTAATAGCCTTACTGGGCTAACACCCCTTTGTGCTAAAAATTGACGACCTTCCAATTTGTAGAAATCCGCAATAGTTAAAGCACTGAAAATCAAAATGTAATGCATTATCATCTTTACATAAAACGGCATACTTAGTTAAAAAGAAAAAAAGAAAAAGAAACCGAAAAAATATTTCATTTTAATTTTTTGCTGTGAATGTAATTTTGTTTATAATCCATCACATTTAAATTTGCAACAAATAAATTTTACTTTATGAACTTTTTACTTCCTCGTATGAAGTAAAAAGGAAATATCGCAATGGCGAAAAATTTCGGGTATCATATTTCAACAAAAATGTACATTTTGACAGCTATCGAATGCAATTTAACGACGTTTTCACGTGACATCTGTAGGTAAGGACAGAATAAAGGACTCTTTTTCTCCAAAAAAATTATAAAACTGATTTAAAATGGATTCTGAAAAGACTTTTTCGTGGCGTCTATGCGTACGTAGGTATGTATGTATGTATCTCGCATAACTCAAAAACGAGTAGCCTCAGAATGTTGGAATTTTGTATATAGAACTGCTATAGCATGTAGGTGTGCACCTCCCTTTTTGGTTGCAATCGGCTGCACCAAAACTATATTTATATTCCCAGTCTGTTATTCGGCTGAATGAGCTCAGACTTTTTATTCTTATGTGTTGGTAAATTACGCATTTTTTGCTTTAAAAATGATTAAATCATGTTGTTTTTAACTACTGGTTAAGGTTTTTATACCGTTAGTAAATTTGCATGCAGTATTTGTAGAATTATCAACAATTTAAAAGTTGTTTAAGTACGGCTAAGCCTAATTATGATAACGAAAGCAGTCATATTTGTTTACATTTGAAACTTAGCAGAATAGTGGATTTCTTGCCAATCTAGAGAAACTAAGCTTCGCAACAACAGAGATAACTCCTTCTTTCATTATTGCAAATTAAATCATGCTTAACCCATTCTGGAATTTATTCGAGGACATACAAGTACCTCTTTAAAATTTACTTCGTAATTTTTCATATAGATATTTTGGGTTTTTATGTATTTTTGATTTGTCGCGAAATGAGAGCTGAATTAATTGAATAAGAAATATTGGATCGCTTGTGAAAAACTGTTTTTTGTTGTTGCTGTTTGCTTGTTTGGTTGTTTGTTTAATTTCTTATATACATCGTTTTAGATTTATTATAGTATTTGAATAGAACATGTGCCAAGGGTTAGATAATTCTTCAGATAATATACATAATTTTTGTCCAATCTGAGTTACAAAATGAATGAGATGTAACGCTGTTAAGTTAACATAGCATCAGAGTTGTAGCTATGATAAACAAATATAGTGTTTTTTAAAGAATTCATTTATTATACTGTTGCGTGCGTACGGGTTCGTAATAGATTGAATGCACAAGTCATTAAAAAATGAATTAAATTTATTCTTTTCACAAGAAATAAAACTAAATACTGAAATATTTCCTCAGAGATATTTGTACAATATCTCAAACTTTAAACGGAACTCAATTCAAAACAGAGGAAGTTAATCCAATCTCACAGCGAATTCGCTACAAATTAAGTAAACAACAGTTCGCATAAAACAGCTACAACTGGGCTGGGGTGTTTTAATTCGGCTTTCATAAGCTGTTCAATTATTCACTAGAACACTCTGGTAAAACCTATTTTCTCGATTTTTGCGGATGGCAACAGCAATTACGAGATATTTATTTATTAAATATTAAATGCACGCACTCTTTTATTTTTACTTTTCTGACGTAGTTTTCTCTTCAAAAATCGTCTGAGTTGCACGGGAAAATAAAACAATTTTAATTACGATTCTAAATAAATTTGAAATCTGTAACACTGCCCCTTTCCAAGGACTGCACATCCCGGGCAGTACAATCCCTGGACAGGGAGCCAAACTTACAACTAAGGCATCAATGCAATAATAAACATTACATTACAATAACAAAATAAACAATAATTGCGATAAGTAACTTTTAGCAAATCAAATACTACCGAAAGCTAAATACAATTCAAATACTATCAAATACTAAATACAAATACTATCAAATACTAAATACAAATACTATCAAATGCTAAATACAAAACAAATACTGAATACAAAAAAGGACGATGGTCTTATACTATTTACAATTATATACACTACGTACCATAGTGGCCATAGTAAGGAACTAACCTGTCGCAATGAACGACTTTCGGCCTATAGTTCGATGACTTACGGATCCGAACCAAGATATCGTTCAGGCTGTTTAGAATTGTGTACGGACCGTCCTAAGGTGACAGTAGTTTCAGACAGAGTCCTTTGCGTCGAATCTGATTCCACAAGCACAGCTTGCCTCTTTCATTCAAACTATGTACAGTAGCTCTGGTGTCGTATTGGGTCTTCATCTTCTCTGTCGCCAAGTTGATTCGCTCTCGTGCAAAGTTGTGCATCACTTCAAACCGGGCGTGGAGATCTTGCATGTATTCCTCAGGCGTTGAAGGCGCAATTTGGAGGGCGACCAACCAAAAGTAGACAAGGCAGACGAAGGTCACGACCGAAGAGCATCTGAGATGGGGAATAGCCGGTAGTCTCGTGAACAAAAATGTGGTAAGCCAGTAGAAAGAGTGGTAAATTCTTGTCCCAGTTTTTTTGGTTCCTGGAAACCACTAATGAGAGGTTATTAAGAATGGTCGGTTAAACCTCTTTGCCGTTCGACTGGGGATGTAAGGGCATCGTTTGAATTTTGTCAATGCCGAGTAGCTTGCAGAGTTCTTTGATTACTGCTGAGGTAAAATTCCGTTCCTAATCTGAGTGTAACTGAAGAGGCACTCTGAACCTGGAAATCCAGTGCTGTATCATCATCTCTGCTACTGTGGCAGCCTCTTGATCAGGAATAGGATACACTTCAGGGAACTTGGTGAAGTAGTCAATGACAACGAGAATGTATTTGTTGCCATCAGCAGTTAATGGCAGAGGTCCTAAGATGTCAAAGGCGATACGTTGAAAAGGTGCTCCTACATTCTAACGTTGCAGCTTCCTTCGGCTGCGTTTCTTCGGTCCTTTCCGACCTGCACAGGCATCGCAAGATCGGCACCACTTTTGCACGTCATCCTTTGCCTTATTCCAGTAGAATCGCTCCCGAACTCTCTGCAAGGTCTTCATTATTCCGAAGTGGCCTCCTGCACGGCTGCTATATAGTTCTTTAAGGACGTCCGGGATCTTGGGAGTAGCAGCTGCCTTCGGAATATCTTTCCATAATCCGATACAAGACACCTTTTCGAATATGGAGTATTTCCCAGAGAGCAAAATACTGTTTTGTGGTGGGACTATAGCTCGAAATGTCCTGCCAGGTAGATTTTCTGTTTGAAGTCTCCATTAAATCAATTATGGGTTTAATGTCACGGTCTTCTAGCTAATGTTTCCTGATTTCCTTGTCACTCCATGGGTCTGGATCAGCCGATGTTGATATTGTAATTTGCCGTGCGACTGGATTAGCCAGTTGGCATTTAGCTTCGACCCTAGAACAATATCGGCAGTTTTTTGGGCAAGGTCTTCTAGACAAGGCGTCAGAGTTTCCGTGCGACTGTCCCTTGCGATGGCGGATAGGGATGTCATATTCCTGGAGTCTCTGCATCCACCTGGCTATCTGACCCTCAGGATTCTTGAAATTTAAAAGCCAGGCCAATGATGCATGATCTGTGAGGAGCAGGAATTTTCTGCCGTATAGATAATGATGGAAATGTTCTACGGCTAATTCTATACTATCTTCTACTATGGCGAGCAACTCTTTCCTGGTGACAAGTAATTCCTCTCCGGTTTAGATAGGCACTTGCTAGAGTAAGCCAATACACGTTCTTGGCCCTCTATTTCTTGGGACAGAACAGCGCCGACACTTTCATTACTCGCATCCGTGTCGAGAATAAATGGTCTGTCGAGCTGAGGATACGTCAGGATTGGAGCAGATGTTAAGGCTTTCTTCAGATTCTTAAATGCATCCTCACATTCTTTTGTCCACACGAACTTTTGCTTGCTCTCTGTCAGCTTGTGAAGGGGTCTCGCAATGGATGAAAAATCCTTCACGAATCTCTTATAGTAGGTGCAAAGCCCTAGAAAGTTTCTCAGCTGGTGGACATTCGGGACGTCTCCAGTCTTTAACTGCTGACACTTTTTCATAATCCGTGCGCACACCTTCAGCAGAGATGACATGTCCGAGATAAGTGACTTCCTGCCTGAATAATTTGCATTTAGCGGGACTCAACTTCAGATTGGCTTCTTTCAGTTTCTGAAGCACCTTTCTAAGATTTTCCAAATGTTCTTCGAAACTATTCCCGACGATGATGATGTCATCCAGGTATATCAGACACACTTCGTATGAAAGACCTTTTAAAACGGTCTCCATTAGACGTTCGAATGTAGCCGGCGCATTACATAGTCCAAACGGCATCACCTTGAACTGCCAAAGTCCTTGTCCTGTGGTAAATGCCGTCTTTTCTCTGTCATCAGGATGTATTTCTACCAGCCCTTGTCCCGTAGTAAATGCCGTCTTTTCTCGGTCATCAGGATGTATTTCTCCCTGCCAATATCCACTCTTTAAATCAAGTGTCGAGAACCACTTGCTTCCAGAAAGAGTGTCTAGAATGGCGTCAATTCTAGGAAGAGGGTAACTGTCTTTCTTCGTAACCTCGTTCAACCGGCGATAATCAACGCAAAATCTAGTTGACCCGTCTTTCTTCTTCACCAGAACGATGGGAGATGCCCAGGGACTTGCTGAAGGCTGTATGACATTGCTTTCTTGCATGTCCTTTAAAAGTGTCCGCACCTCTTCCTGTTTCGAAATCGGCAGACGTTTTGGATGTTGCTTGGTTGCTGGATGGTCACCAGTATCGATTCTATGCTGAGTTAAACTGGTTCGACCCACATCAGAAGTCGAGCGGAAGAAAACATCTTGAAGATCTTTAATAACACGCTCGGCAACATTCTTTTCCTCATCGTTTAATTGCGCATTCTGCAATAACTCCGATATAATGTTGTCTGAAGACACGGTTTTTGAGATGTAACTTTTTCTTTCAACGCTGGTTACTGGAGTACATTCTGCAACCACTTCACCTTTCTTAATAACTCTCGCCTTATCAGTTACATTGGCAACTCTCACCGGGATAACGGTCCCTGATAGGTCGACGAGTGCTGAGGCTATTAATACTCCTTTAGGGCTATTACAAATCTTGAGATATTCCATAACGCCGTAGCGGAAATTTCTATTTTCGGCTATGGATCCAGGAAGTAAAATTTCTGTTCTTGCCGGTATTGTGATATCGTCTTGAGCAATGATTTTGTGGATAGATTTCACTCCTTCATCATTAATCCCGAATAAAGTTATGTCCTCAGAGGCAGAATGCAGTTCGTTATTTTTAAAGTCCAACGAAAAATTGTATTTCCTTAAAAAGTCCAATCCGAGTATGCAAGGGTCTGTAATTTCTGCTCATATGCCGTGTGATGGTAAGCGGCACTTCCAAAGGTGATGTTAATGTTTAATTTCCCTTCTATATTGATCTTCTCGCCGGATACAGTCTGGAGGGTAACGCAGGGCGGTGTCCAGATAAGTTTATCTTCGAGTTGTTGAGCCAAATCTTTTCGAATGATGGTAACATTGGCTCCCGTGTCGATCGTCATGTCACAAGGAATTCCATTGATTTGTCCCATGATGAAAATTCCGTTATTGCCGCCGCTCACTGCAGAAATCTGAAGCGCTTTAAACTAGAGCTTTTCATTATCTGGCAACCTCCGCCCCGCGAGATGGCCACGAATTAGTTTCCCTCCTCCTTGAGAGGCGCGGTCTTAACATCCGAGTCCTGGGGTGTTCTGCAGTTTCTTCGAATGTGCCTTCAGCACCGCAGTTCCAGCACTTTACGAACGGTTTCTTGTCACCAGTATTCCGTGTCAAAGCATTCAACTTTCTGGCTAAATCGTCTAGGCGAGCAGTCATTGGATCCACTGGTTCTTGCATGTGAGCAGCTCTGATTGGGTGGCGGTCTCTACGAGTGGCTTGCTGTGCTGCCTCAAATTTCATGGCGTACACCAGAGCCCTTTTTAAGTCCTTCACATCAGCCATTCGCAGTGCTTTCTGTATTTCAGGATCCCGGATGCCGTCGATGAAATATTGCAGGGACAGGATTTCTCTTGTTTCTGTCGGGAACTCCGAAGAGGCGATGTGGGACAGCCTTTCAACATCCGTGGCGAGCTCCTTGAGTGTTGTAATTTGCCTGCGATTGGATTCAGCAGCTGGTATTTAGCTTCAACCCTGGAACAATATCGGCAGTTTTCTGGGCAAGGTCTTCTAGATAAGGCGTCAGCGTTTCCGTGCAATGATCCCTTGCTATGACTATGTCATATTCCTGGAATCTCTGTATCCACCTCGCTATCTGACCCTCAGGATTCTTGAAATTTAAAAGCCAGGCCAATGATGCATGATCCGTGCGGAGCAACAATTTTCTGCCGTATAGATAATGATGGAAATGTTCTACGGCTTTGACTATGGTGAGCAATTCTTGCCTGGTGACCCAGTAATTCCTCTCTGGTTTAGACAGGCACTTGCTCCAGTAAGACACTACATGTTCTTGGCCCTCTACTTCTTGAGACACTTTTATTACTCGCGTCCGTGTCGAGAATAAATGGTCTGCCGAGCTGAGGATACGTCAGGATTGGAGCAGATGTTAAAGCTTCCTTCAGGTTCTTCAATGCATCCTCACATTCTTTTGTCCACACGAACTTTTGCTTGCTCTCTGTCAGCTTGTGAGGGGGTCTTGTGATGGAAGAAAAATCCTTCACGAATCTCCTATAGTAGGTGCAAAGCCCTAGAAAGCTTCTCAGCTGGTGGACATTTTCGGGATGTCTCCATTCTTTAACTGCTGACACTTTTTCGGGTCGTTACGCACAACTTCAGCAGAGATGACATGTCCGAGGCAAGTCACTTCCTATCTGAATAATTTGCATTTAGCGAGAATCAACTTTAGATTGGCTTCTTTCAGTTTCTGAAGCACCTTTCTAAGATTTTCTAGATGCTCTTAGAAACTCTTCCCGACGATGAAGAAGTCATCCAGGTATATCAAACAGGCTTCGTAGGAAAGACCTTTCAAAACAGTCTTCATGAGGCTTTCGAATGTAGTCAGCGCATTACATAGTCCAAACAGCTTCACCTTGAACTGCCAAAGTCGTTATCCAGTAGTAAATGCCGTCTTTTCTCCGTCATCAGGATGTATTTCTTGAAGCCTTGAAGCCTACCTGCCAATACCGACTCTTTAAATCAAGTGTGGAAAACCACTTGCTTCCAGAAAGAGTGTATGTCTAGAATGGCGTCAATTCTAGGAAAAGGGTAACTGTCTTTCTTCATAACCTCGTTCAACCGGCGATAGTCAACGCAAAATCTTGTTGACCCGTCTTTCTTCCTCACGAGGACGATGGGAGATGCCCATGGACTAGCTGAAGGCTCAATGACATCGCTTTCTTGCATGTCCACTAAAAGTATTCGTACCTCTCCCTGTTTACCAATCGGTAGACGTCTTTGATGTTGCTTGATTGGTAGATGATCAACGATATCGATTTTATGTTGGGTGAAACTGGTTCGACCCGCGTCAGAAGACGAGCTGGAGAAAACATCTTGAAGATCTTGAATGACACATGATCCTCTCTCCATTGTTTAATTGCGTATTCTGCAATAACTCCGATATAATGTTCTCTGAAGAAGCAGATTCTGAGATGTTACTGTTTCTTTCAATGCTGGTTACGGGAACACATGCTCCAACCACTGCACCTGTCTTAATAACTCTCGCCTTGTCAGTTACATTAGCAACTCTCATCGGGATACCGGTCCTCGATAGGTCGACGAGTGCTGAGGCTATTGGTACTTCTTTCGGGCTATTACAGTTCTTGGGATATTCCATGACGCCGCAGCGGAAATTTCCATTTTCGGCTATGGATCCAGGAAGTAAAATTTCTGTTCTTGCAGGTATTGTGATATCGTCTTGAGCTTTGATTTTGTGGATAGATTTCACTCCTTCATCATTAATCCCGAATAAGGCTATGTCCTCAGAGGCAGAATGCATTTCGTTATTTTTAAAGTCCAAGGAAAAATTGTGTTTCCTTAGAAAGTCCAATCCGAGTGTGCAAGGGTCTGTAATCTCTGCTACATATGCCGTTTGATGGTAAGCGGTACTTCCAAAGTGATGCTAACGGTTAATTTTCCTTCGATTACGATCTTCTCACCTCACGCAGTCTGGAGAGTAACTCAGTGCGACGTCCAGATGAGTTTGCTTTTCAACTGTTCCGCCAGATATTTTCGAATGATGGTAACATTGGCTCCTCTGTCGATGGTCATATTGCAATGAACTCAATTAATATGCCCCATGATGATAAGTTCATTACTGCCGCCACTCACTGCAGAAATCTGAAGCGCTTGATCTGGCAACCTCCGCTGCGCGAGATGGCTACTAATTAGTTTCGCTCCATCTTGATAGGCACGGTTTTAACATTCGTGCCCTGGGGTGTTCTGCAGTTTCTTCGTATTTTCCCTTCAGCACCACATTTCCAGCACTTTACGGTCGGTTTCTTGTCACCAATATTCCGTTGCAAAGCATTCTGTTGTCTTGTTAAATCATCTAGGCGAGCAGCCATTTGATTCACTGGCTCTTGGACTTGCGCAGCTCTGATTGGGTGTCGGTCTCTGGGAGCTGCTTTATGGGCTGCCTCGAATTTCATGGCGTACACCAGAGCACTTTTTAAGTCCTTCACATCAGCCATTCTCCGTGCTTTGTGTATTTCAGGATCCCAGATGCCGTCGATAAAGTACTGCAGGCAGGGCCGGATAAAGGGCGATTGGGCCCGAAAGGGCCCCGCGTTAGCATCAAAATGAACAAAAACTAATTTCGAAATTTAAAGCAAATTGCTTTTGGCGATAAAGGATAAATTATGAATTATTCAAATAATTTAAAATATATTTACTTTAAGTTCGCGTTGCTGGATGAGAGTTATTAATGTGTTTATTATTATATAATATATACTTTATAATATAGAAAACTGATACCCGTAAAAGTTCATGTCAAATGTATTGAATTTAATCGGGATAGTCCTATATTAGAGAGATTTTGCACTTCTTACGTAAACTACTATGCAGGTATATGCACGCACTACTAGTTGCGCAACTGTACTAGCCAGTGGTGGATGTATAGCTAGTATCAAATGTCAATTTTTCTTGCATTTGTAGTTCGCTATTCTTCTAATTGTTATAATTATTAGAGTCGTATTTTGTGACTACAATTACTCATTGTTGAATAAGGTAAGTACTAATTATATTGCATAATCTTTATTAACAAACAATTATTTTTAAAATTAAAAATTAAAGTATATTATGTGATTCAAAATGGATACCTAACCTATAATTTTATCACTAGATGTCGAATCCACTGAAGAGAGAAAGAGACGTGGGAAGAAAATATAAAAGTGGTAGTCTAAAAAGGATATTAAATGCAAAAAGGAAAACGGAAAGTGAAAAACTCAGAGGTGCTTTAAACAAATTTTCAAAAATAGATAATGATGACAAAGGTGAAGAAGAAACCAATGATAAAGTTGAAGAAAGTACTGACAAACATGAAGAAGAAAATGACAAAAATGAAGAAGTTGATAATAAAGGCGAAGAAGATTAAGAAGAACAACTAAAAAATGAACAAGAAACACAATTACACAGACTGGAGCCGGAACAGGAAGAAGCAAATATTGGAATAAAAATGGAATCACAGAATATAACTGATGATCTCTCGTCTTGGCCCGAGATTATTACTCAAAAAACAAGAGACTATTTAGTTATAAAAGGTCCTACAAAAATTACCTTAAATGAGTTTCCGCTCAAAAAGGATGAAACACACTTTTCAAAAGTGCATCTGCATAGAAAGCTCACGAATGGTGAAATAATAAGCCGTTCTTGGATAATATATTCTGAATCAGAAGACAGTATATTTTGTTTTTATTGTCGGCTATTCAGTATGGATGCCTCAATTGCACTAGCCACTGTAGGATTTAATAACTGGCCAAATGTATATAATAGATTAGCTACACATGAAAAATCAAAAAATCATTTGGTAGCTATGTTAAAATGTACAGAGCTTCAAAAAAGACTTTCTGCTGAGTACACAATAGATAATGTTCAACAGAAGTTGTTGAACCAAGAGAAAATTCGTTTGTGTAAGATATTTGAACGATTATTTTCTGTAGTTCAGTTTTTAGCAGAACGTAGTATCGCGTTTAGAGGATCCATCGAAAACCTAGGCGATGCATGACATGGAAATTTCTCGGTAGACTTGAATTACTTGGAAAATTTGATCCAGTAATGCAGGATCATATACAAAGAATTGCCACAAAAATACACCAATGTTATTTAAGCAAAACAATACAAAATGAAATAATAGACTTAATAGGCAACAAACTAAAAAATGAAATTATTAATAGAATAAAATATGGAAAATATTTTGCCGTGATTCTGGATTGCACTCCAGATGTCAGTCATCAAGAACAAACGTCTCTTAGCATCAGATATGTTTCGGATGGAACATTACCAGGGTCGAATATTGCTATATATGAACAATTCATCAAATTTATACATCTATACACAGGAGAAAAATCTATTTTTTGTGCTAAAAAAGGAAATTCAAAGCTTAAGACTTGACATCAACAACATAAGAGGGCAAGGCTATGATAATGGTTCGAACATGAAGGGGAAAGTCTCCGGGGTGCAAGCTAGACTCTTAAAAGAAAATCCACGAGCATTTTTTACTCCTTGCGTTTGTCACAATTATAACCTAGTATTGGGAGATGTGGCAAAAATCTGCCCAGAAGCTTTAACCTTCCTCAAACGCCTATATGTTTTGTTTTCGGCATTTTCAAAAATATGATTAGTACTTCTCAAATATGTAAAAGGACTTACTGTGAAGCCGCTTTACAATACCAGGTGGGAATGTCGAATTCAAAACGTAAAAGCAGTGAGATACCAAACAGGTGAATTTTATGATGCTCTTTTCGAAATATCAGAAATTTCCAAAGATTCACAAATTAAAAGCGAAGCAGAATCTCTGGGAAATGCAATGAAAGACTATACATTTTTAGTATCACTGTTTTTTTTTTGGTACGATTTACTGTTCCAAGTCAATTATGTTAGCAAGAAACTTCAAAGTGAATCTGTAGACGTATCCATTGCACTTTCTTCATTTGAAAAACTTTTAAAATGGTTAAGCAACTACAGAAATACTGGATTCGAACAAGTTTTAGTTCAGGCAAAAACCCTCGCAGAAGATTTGGAAATATCAACAGAATTTCGAAATAAAATGCTTCGGAAAAGAAAGAAACATTTCAATTATGAAGGCGATGATGAACGTATTGAAGACCCGATAAATGCATACAAGACGTCTTTTTTAATGTTGTTTTAGATAAAGCTACAGAATCACTAAAAGATCGTTTTGAACAATTAAAAAATTATAATGAATTATTTGGGTTTCTGGGAAAATTTCGAAATATGAAAAAAGAAGTACTTCAAAAACATGCAGCTGGATTAGAAATTTCTCTAACAGATTCTAAGTTAACAGAAAATGATGTACCAAAGGTGAAAGAAGCTGATATAGACGGAAAAATGTTAGTTGAAGAAATGGAATCTATTTTTCCTTCAGAATTTTTTTGAAAATCTGTTTAAAATGTTCAAATTTTTATCGGATAATGACAGAGCAACGGCATTTTCAAACTTGTTTATTGCTCTCCGAATATTCATAACAATTCCAGTAAGCGTTGCTTCTGGAGAGAGATCATTTTCCAGGCTAAAACTAATAAAAAACTATCTGAGATCGACAATGAATCAGGATAGATTAAATAGTTTAGCAATTATGTCGATTGAAAGTAAAGACGCAAGGAAATTAGATTTTCAAACAATTTCAGAAGAATTTACAGAACAAAAACTTAGAAATACGTAAATTCATGTATTCATTTTCGGTGATGTAAATTTATATTCAATAAATATTTTTGTATTTTGAACATTTTTATTTTTTAATTTATGTAGAAGTTTACCTATCTGATGATCCATGACATTTGATATATTTATATATATGTACTGAATTTGAATTTTATAAATGTTTAATATATAGAGAGGGCCCCACTCGGGCACTTCGTAAAGGCGAGATGGGACAGCCTTCCAACATCCGTAGCGAGCTCTTGGAGTATTTCGGTGGGCTTCTGTTGACGGGATTTTAATTGAAGCCTACTGTAGTCTTTCAGACATTTCTCCCCGAAGCGCAGCTCCAATGCGCCGGATAGAGCTTCGAAGTCTAGTCTCTGGTTTTCGGGAAGAGTCTGCAGGATATCCGCTGCATCGAGATGACAGGCCTTAGCTTGAGAATCCCATCCATTCGCATTCGCAACTATAGAAAATTGTGTCTTATACACTTGCCAGGAGGTCTTCTCGCCTTACATAGATAGTTTCAGTGAGGGACGAGAAGGCATGGGTAAGAATTTAAAACTATCACTATTGCTTCCGTCGCTACGAATTTCTTCAAGGTATCAACTTCTTTGTCAACTGCAAAAACCCTGTTAACAATTTGCTGTTCGATTTGGTATTGTTTAACAGAGCCCCTTCCTTAGATTCGTTGCTCCACAGCAGAAACTCTTCCTTCTATTTGTTCTTTTACAGAAGAAACTCTTTCTTCAATGTGTTCAACTTTATTTTCAACAGCGTCAATTCTGCTTTTCATAGCCTAATTTATTTTCTATTACGCAGCCAATTTCTCTTTTCATTTCCTCTTGACCTACTTCAATCTTGTCTTGAACAGCCATCAATTCTTCCTTAACAGATTCTTCCATCTTTTCTTGAACGGATTCTTGTTCCGCTTTTATGTCTTTAACAGATTCCTGAACAACTTTCATCTCCTCTTTAAAATTACATGACGAGCTTCCACCTTTTCTTTAATTGATTTCATTTCTTTTTTAACAGAAACTTGACTAGAAAAACTTTGAAGGTATGACTTTGAAACTTTGACTTTGGAAGGTATGAAGTTTGTTTACTCTGGTAGGAGAATAATCCACCTTTATCTATAGTAATAGAGATTTAGCCTACCGAAAAACTTAAAAACACCCTGAAGTCATTTAATGCTGTAATTAAGCTGAAAGATTATCAAAATGTATTTTATGAATAGAAAAAGAAAGGTATTATAGAACGCATTGATCCTAACCAAGATGAACCTGATATAGAAAAGTTGTGTCGACATTATTTGCCACTAGAACAGTGCAGAAATTTATTTTATATAACCAATTTAATTTTTAAGTTCCTTTCCTATAAGCCTTCATTCCCCTAATTGTCCATGCCAGAATATTTAAATTAGGTAGCACGCGTGAATTAATGCAAATTTTACCAGTGGGAGAAAAGATTTAAGTATCAAGTTCTAGAAGGTAAAGTTAGAGAGTGTGGGAAAACGCTATGCTTCTTGTAACGTTAGCTTCTGCTTAGTATTTATTGCTGGTTAAACGTGGCTATGCTGCCACTAAATCTTCAACGCTTTGTTAGAAAACAAGATAGTCTGAGCACTGTAGCGTAATTTTACTACTTGTGAATATCTTCAAATTTTTAGTTGGTTCTTACTGTTTCAGTTACCGGCCAAGCCAGAGACGTAGTTTTGTTAGCGTCGAGTTGACGCATTGTAAATAATTAACGAGTATAATAAAGAGTAATTTTAACCCTTCTTCTGTCACTACTCTCCAGATTCCACACAAAAATTAGACAAGACCTTACAACAGTTTTCAGAGAAAATTTAACAACTGAAGTACGACCGGTTTTCAACGGCTCTTCGAAAACTAGAAACAGCATATCATTGAATGAATGCATAGAAAATAGGCGAATTTAATAGAGCTGTCTATTCTTAGGATTTAGACGGGGCAAATTTAGCGTTATTGCTAATACCCACAAAGGGTTTTTACGGATAGCTTTACGTGAACATGACAGAAATGATTTACGTTTCTTCTCGTGGAAAGAATATAATACTGATAATGTGATGAATCCTGTTTTCATTTATATCATAAAAATGGGCGAGTGAGAATTTGGCAGAAATAGCACAAAAGCATAGACACTTAAGTGCACACTGTTACAACCCTTCAAGCTGGTGAAATCCATCTAATAGTTCGAGGTTCCCCCCCTCCGAGACGCTTAATTTGTTCTCATGAATGCTTGAATAAGACATTATATTAAACATCACTGTTAACCAAATTCATCTTGTTATATCGATGGTTTATACCAAAGACGATAACTGCTTTCAGCAAGATAACGCATCCTGTTATAGTGCTAGTATTCTACAGAATTGGTGTGAAAAACATAAAGCAGAGTTTACTTTATTTAGATGGCCCTCACATCTCAGTTCCCTTGAGTATTTGAGGGATAAGGTTGACAGACAGACATCTAGATATATAACCGTACAATCTGAAACTACTGAAAGTGCTATTCATTAAACATGGTTTTAGATTTCCCAAATAACCTATTAGCATTGTACAGTCCATGCAAAAAAGAATTAATGCTATATTAAAGGTAAAAGTTGGCCTAATGAAATATTGACAGCAAGGTCATAATAAGTGAGCATTCAATGTACGCAGCTTCTAAACTGTGATTTCTTATAACTGTGGTTATTTTTGAAATAAACATTTGTTCAAAATTCAGAGAATAAATACGATACAATACTTGAAAGTATCCACTCACAAGTAATGCTCATAAGATCAGGATTGTCTAGGCCTGGTGTTGCAAAATAGTGCCTAAAATGAGGCTACTGAAGACCTCTTAAGAACCACAGACTACATACAGAGTTCTCACATTGTTCAGATAGGTGTCATAGAAACATTTGCACATAAGGCTCTGAGATTCCTTTCTCTGAGCAATCAGGGAACTTTCGTCAAACAGATGAATTGGTTTGCAGCCACACAATATGATGACTGCCCAAGAACATACCTTTGCTGCCATAGTGATCCCTCTTCTTGACTTAAAGCTGCGGTCTCAAAACTATGGCACGAGGGCCGAATCTGGCTCATGAGCACTAATAATCCGGACTGCCATGGGTTTCTTTAAAATAATGTTATAAAATTTAAAGTAACAAATAAAATGCATATTAAATGTTTTATATAACAGACAATCTAGAAATGCGCTGCCTATCACGCATGTTCTTTATAAAAAATATTATAAACTTTATACAACAGTTTCTAAATTTACAATCAGTGAAATACTGCAACACTCTATATAAAAAAATCTCATGTGGCGCACAACCTTCTTATGACATCCATTTTTTGCTGCACTTCATTGAAACTTATTTCCACGAATTTCATTAGAAATATACACTGGTGTGCAAAATTTAAGGACGAAGTCGAAAAATTAGCATATCAGCTGAACGAAGAGGCAGAGCGGACAGAAAGACCAATCAGGAGATTAAGTAAGGTGATGTACGGTAGCACATGCGCAGATATGCAGGTAGACGTAATGGGGGAGTGTCTGAATAGTATAAAGCATGTTGTCGGTGTAAGATCAGTATTTCTGGCAAAGAGATTGCACGCCGTATAGCAGTTAAAATCACACCGAGTTGCTGCCTCAGCGAGAAATGGCGAATAATCAATTTGTTAGACGACATCTGGATGCTTTTACCCGAGGTCGAATCACTGGGAAGTTGGAGGAAGGCTGCAGTGTGACAAGTGTGGCTGCAGAGTTCGGAATTGCTCACAGCATCGTTTCACGACTTTGGAGACAATTTCAAACTACAGGAACAGCTATCCGGGGGTTTAGTAGTGGTCGTCCACGAGGAACCACACCCGCAGATGACCGGTATATTGCCTTACAGGCCAGAAGAAACAGGCGGCAGACAGCGGGAGAAATCGCTAGACACACGACACAGGCGACTGGACGACCGATATCGCGTTTTACCGTGGCCAGAAGACTGCACGGTGGTGGTCTGTTTGCACGACGCCCTGTACGGTGTGTACCTCTAACGCCTGCCCATCGGAGAAGGCGTTCTCTGTGGTGCCGGGAACACCGGAATTGGAGAGACAATGAATGGGGACGAGTACTCTTTACAGATGAGAGCAGATTTAGTCTGAGTTGCGATTCTAGACACATACACATCTGGACAGAGCGGGGAACACGCAATAACCCCTTCAACATCATCAAAAGGGACTGTTTTGGAGGTCGCGGAGTTCTCGTTCGAGCAGACATAATGCTTGGTAGCCGGACCGACCTTCATATCTCCCAAGGAGGTTCGTCACCTGGTACTGCTATTGTAACGAGGTTCTTCTTCCTTACATGCGTCTTTTCACAAGGGCTATGGGTCCTCAGTTCCTCTTCATGGACGACAACGCTCCACCTCATCGCACAGTTACTGTCGAAGAGCTGTTGGAGAGTGAAGATATTGAACACATGGATTGGTCGGCAAGGTCTCTGGATCTAAATCCCGTCAAGCATGTACGGAACTTACTAGGGAGACCCGTGGCAGCACGTAACTTATCGCCAGTAACGATTCCGAAACTGCGATTGGTGCTACAAGAGGAACGAGCAGCAGTGTCTCAACAGCTCATTAACAACCACATATCCAGCATGCACAAATGATGTGAAACCTGCCTAGCAGTCAGGGGAGATCATATCCCCTATTAAAGACCGGATGTTTCTTGCTGGACACCCATCACAGGGATGTTTCGGCCTTCAGTCGCATTGCGCTCCATGCTACTTTTTCAATAAAGCTTCTTTTTATCCCTCTGATTTCTTTTTCAGTAAGTGTTGCTTACATTACTCATGTCCTTACGTATTGGGGATCTTACGGTATTAAATGCGTTGATTTGGAAAGCTTTTGTACAAAGTTATATTGAAAAAACCGTTTCGTCCTTAATTTTTGCATACCAGTGTATTTCTCATTCAATCAATTCAGTTCAAACTTCGCGACTGGGCAAAAATTCAGAACATTTTCAAGCAAAACAAGAGTTTAAAGTGTAAACAAATGGCGGCTTCATTGGGCCTAGTAGCATTTAAACATCTTTTAAATTGTTGATAAATCTACAACTACTGCATGCACATTAACTAAAGTCATAAAAACGTTAACCAGAATATAAGAACAACATAATTCAGTCATTTTAAAGTAAAAAATACACAACTTACAAACATATAAGAATAAAAAGTGAGCTCACCAAGCGAGGTAACAGAGTGGGTGCATATATAAACACTTTTCACGCAGCCAATTGCAATCAAAAAGGGAGGTGCAAAACTACATGTTATAGCAGTCCCATGTAAAAAATTTAAATGTTTTTACACTACTCATTTTTGAATTATGCAAAACACATACATGCATACGTACCAACATCATAAAAATAATATCTCTTGAGTCCATTTTACAATTCATTTTGGGAAAAAGATTCCTTTATTCTGTGCATAGGTATAGATGTCACACACAAAAAAAATTATTCAAATGGATTCGAGACAGCTCAAAATGAATCTTTTCGTGATTAAGTATCTTTTACTTTGCACAAAAAAGTAAAAAATTCTCATTGCATTTTTTACAAGAACAAAGGTTTTGTGTATTATCTTTCCTACTTTCACAGTAGTATTCTAGGTTGGTTCTTAGAAATTTTCAGTAGTGGTTCTATTTAAAATTTAATTTTTGTGCTGTATATGTTGTAATTTATTTTAATTTTAATGTAATTTAAAGTTTAATCTTGGAGATGTTTTTTGAATACAAAACTTACCCAAAATATGAAATACTGGTGAGCGAAAGTTTGCACCTGATCAAAATGTAAATGGAATGTGCTGATAAATTGTGACAATGGGGAGGTAAAACCATTGAAAAGTAAAGTACACACTAAACCGAAGAAATCTGTAATGTTCTGGGGCTTTGCAAATGTTTAAAAGCAGCTTTAAGAAATTTAGGTTAGGTGAAACAGCATGAAAGTCTAAAAACAAGGCTCTTCGTAAGATCATAGCATATAGACCCAATCACAAAAATATCACAACCTTGTTTAATAAAATGTATGCTGTTCATCATAATTGCATCACCAGAGTATGATGAATTAACTGGATCTTGGCCCTCGAAGCTTCATGAAAGAGCCAATATCCCTCGCAGGCTAAAATGTTTGGAAACCGCTGAATTAAAGGAATGATAATGGGTCCCTGATTCTCTCCAGAAAAAGGTATATCAAAAATCACTTTATAGGGTGAACCTTGACTCATCACTACAAAGAACTGGGGCCACTGAAGTTCAGTGCAAGGCTGATGTTCTTGGCACTATATCAGGAACCTTGCATGAGGAAGTGAGAGGACGTAAATAACAATTCTTTTAGCAAAAAGCCCTCTCTCATGAAATCTTCAAAATTCAGTAACTCTCAAAACTGGTTCCAGTGGCAGCAAAAGCAGTGAGAGAGCTTGAAACTGTAAAGCCCACTGGCATTTGGCTTAAAACACCAAATAATAATCTTCACTAGAGATCGTGGCTCTTAGACACCCTTACCTCAGGCCATTTGAATATCATCTAGGCTCCTGAAACTATTTCTACAAACTGTAGATGAGATTCAGCCCTTGAGCTATCTTGCAACTTGGACACTGAATTGTTCTAATTCATATAAATAATTCCCATCCTCGTCGAAACATCTAAAGGCTGATGGATACTCATTCATGCAGAGTACTTATAAAATGATTTTATTACTGCCAATAAAATAAGAGCAGAACAACAAAAATGCACTTCTCACTCGCAGCAATAACTCACAAAACTGGCATATTATGTACTTTTGTGACATATTATATAGATATACGTAGCAAAGAAGTGAGTGAAGTTCTGCAAGTGATATTTAATTTATTTATGTAACATATCAGTCACAAAGAGGGGAAAAAACATTTTTTGGTGCTTTAATAGGAGTGCCCTTGAGTAGAAATTTGTAAAGAAACTGACTTTACAAACTGACTTTACAACTATTTATGTTATACACACATATACACATGTGCAAGAATTCTATACAAGCACCCTTTCAGCTACTAAGGAAAAAAATCTGGTATGAACTATCAATATTTCACAGTTTTAATTACTAGGTCAGTTGTAAGCAAATTAGTTAGAATTAATCCTGATAGTCCCTCCACTGCATATAAAATAGATAACCAATTTTATTTTCAAATTAATAATACTTTCAGTTAAACTTTTTATTGTTGTGACATGTTCCTTTATATATATATATATATATATA
>KK113898.1:47915-93331 GCA_000611955.2 Stegodyphus mimosarum
GAAAGCACTAAAAACAGTGTAATAAAATATTATTCTATTTAACATTCTATGTTACACTCAGTTTTTCAAATACATCAAAAATGCTCTGAGCAATGGAAATTATTAACCCAGTCAATTTTTTATTACTCTGGAACATTCTTTTTTTAATAAAAAATCATAACAAATTTCTTAACCTTCTTTTATACACTCAGTGTTCGAAATACATCAAAACCACTCAGGGCAGTAGAAATTAAGACACCAGGCATCTGTTTATGCCAGTGCAATTCTTTGATTTCTTTTTGGCCCTGGTGGATGAACAGCAACTGAGGTGGCAATGCTAAAATTTCAGGACTTAATTCTTTCTCTTCTTCCTGTATATCATCTCTTTCCACAGCAAGATCCCATTGTGTCAACTGGTCATCAGCTCCAGAAGCAGCAAATACTGAATGATCTGTTGGATGCCATTCAACACTGGTGATGGGAGCTGTATGATATTTAAAAGTGCATATCGGATCCCCTTCCTATTACAAAATACAAAATGTTTTTAAATAACAGACACAGTGAAACAACTTATAAAAATAAAATCAAAACTTATTTAGAATTTTCATTAAACTCATTTTAAGCATATAACCTTTAACTGCAGTGAATAATGCTCACTAAAACATAAAAAAACTTTAACGAACTCTCTCTAAATAATTTGCGATAATACAAAAAAACATTATTACCATTTGCTACCATCAAATGAAGAGAAACACATAAAAAATATAATAAATGCCAAAACAATGCTGAAAACAGACTTTGAGTTGAAGATCAAAAGTCTTACGTAATTTTAACACTTCTATTTATAATTTCACCAAAGTAGGGAAGCAAAGAACAGGCATTAAAATGGGTTTTATATTCTCAAAAATGTACTTTCTAAAAAAGTGTCAAATATGATTAGAACCTGATAGACTTTTAACAGACTATACCTCAAGCTCTACTTGTTATTTGTATAATTGTATAATTCTAACGTGTATTTTTACAGAATTATATTAAAAATAATAATCAATTAAACATAAGATACAATCATTACACATAAATAAAAAATTACAGTGAAAAATGCAAGAAATATACACAAAATTAGGATAGAATAAGCTGTAATAAACAAACACAAATACACAGCAATAAAAAAATACACATTAACATCAAATCATCTGTTCACATTAATACATAAAAACATCAAAATTACTCAACAGCAACAATTTCCTTTACACTACAGTAAAACTCTATTATCAGAATGGGAATTATTTAAAAGTAGATTCTCACTATGCTTACAGGAAACATGCGTAGATCCCACACTCTGAGTTTTCCATCATCTCCACCAGAAAGAATGAAATTTCCTGTCTTGTCCCAGCTGATAACATTTACATCACTGTCATGAGCATTATGCTGTGTTAACATACAGGATTTGTTACTGGGGGCTCTGATATCCCATATTCTGATAGTTTTATCAACTGAACAAGATGCAATTACCTAGACAAAGATTTAAAAAATTAGCAGTAACTAACAAAAAAAAAAAGAAAAGAAAAGCAAAAAGAAAAAAAGTAGTGCTGTACTTTAAACTAATTTTGAAGCCGAAATTCAGTTATCAACATAATAAGAATTATTATTTTTTATTTAGTGCTTGCTATGTAATTATTAACTTAATAATAATGGAGCAGAAGTTCAAAAATCCTTCTTATTCCTAAAAACTCCTAATTCATTTATCAACATAATAAGAATTATTATTTTTTTATTTAGTGCTTGCTATGTAATTATTAACTTAATAATAATGGAACAGAAGTTCATGAATAAGAAAATCCTTCTTATTCCTAAAAACGCCTAACATGTTATTTTAAATTTGCCATTGACCAAAATGCACTGCTCAGGTGTATGTATATATATATGTATGCATATATATGTGTGTGTAATAACTTGGCATAGTAGATGGATGCATAAAGTAGAAACTTGCAGACATGGATGAATTTTTATTCATGGTTGACACACATTTTTATTTAATCCAACAAAGATCAAGTTAGCACTACAACACCTTATTCTTAAAGAATGTTCTGCATCTGATAAATCTGAAAAATGTATTTTTTGGAAGCAGGACACAGCAGCATGTTGCTACAGCAAAGCGAAAAAGAGCAAAGGAAGCAAGACAAAGGATCAAGGATTATGTTTTACAGAGTACCTATGGTTAAAAACCATTTACCTCCACATCAAAATATACTAGATAGAGGGCAGAAATAGGAGAATTACATAAAACGGAAAAAGCTAGAGGGAGTCACGTGGCTCCAGAAAGATTAGGTATAGGAAAAAATCACAGAAATCAAAAGTTTTGATTTTTTTGGGGGGTGGAGGTATTTTATAATTTTTTATTATTATTTTTTGGTATTTTTATAATTTTTTTAAACACAGTACAACACTAAAGGAAAGTGATTAATGATTAGTAGGCTTTTTGGTCAATGGCACTAAATCATAATACAATAAAGTAATGTGAACACCTGGAAATATCCAAAGCAAAAATAAACTCCGTGGGCAAGATGTGATTCTTAAGCGAACAGATTGATAACAATGTAGATGAGGCCTCTGCTTATGATGATCAGTAGTAGTTGAGATAAGCAAGCAATTTTATGGTAGAGTGGCATGTGAAACATCCATCCTTTCAAGGCACTGCTACTGGAACTGAAGAGGTGGAGGTATCTACACCCTTTTGCAGGTACAAAGATGCTGTAGTCTCTGCCAATGATGGTGCAAGGCCACTTTTGGGAACTGCAAATAGCAGGGTCATACGCAGAAAATTATTGTAATGTATGGTTATTAATCTGTTCAACTTTGAGAAACAAACAACAACAACATCAATGAATTAATGTTGAGGTCCGAATGAATTATATTGCTACGGGCATACCAGGCTGCATTAAGGATTAACCAAAGGCTTGATTTGTTTTATGAGTTTTATCAGAAAGAGAACGAGATTGCACAGCAAAGACCTTTTATACCAAGGCATGATTACATTAAACAGATTAAATTTTAGATACATAACAGATTAATATTGGGATGCTGGGTTAAGAGTTCATCGTGCTCAGGAATAATTGCACAATACATATCAGATGATGTTTTCATGATCATGATGAATTGATGTTTCATGATGATCAGATAGGTTTCAGAAAGTAAAGTAAAGTTTATATTAGAAAAGTTATTGCTTTACTACTTTTAGGATGAAGGGGAGCATGCTCAAATTTAAAAGCAGAGTTGAAGAACTATTGTTAATTTATTATTAGTGTTCACAGTGTTCTGTAGCGCGATCTATTTGCGAGAATGACGTCACATTTTGTAGGAAAATTAAACAAGATGGGAGACGAAGGATTCCGCGAAAAAACAAATTAATTCCAAAAGTCACTGCTAGGGGAATATTTGGCGCTGTGTAATAGGAAATACAGTGTTAACAAATGCAAATCAATATGGAAATTACCTTTTATTTTGCATTCAAATGAGGTTCAATGTAGCTGCCGTTGTTGTGGACTACATATTGCATTCTGTGCACAGTATGCACAACAGCAGAAAGAAACATGTCTGCAGGAATCTCCGGTACAGTCCGTGATATGTTATCCTTCAACGAAGCCAGGTCCTGGTCCACTCCTTGATAGACCTTGGACTTAAGGTAACCCCATAGCCAGAAGTCGCATGGGGTAAGATCAGGCAACCGAGGTGGCCATGCAGTTGGAAAGTAGAGGCTAATGACTCTTTCTGTTGTGAATTTCTGTTGTAGCATCTGTTGCACCCGTACAGCAAAGTGTGGAGGGGCTCCATCTTACGTGAAAATCATTTACCCCAGGCATTGTCTTTGCTTAAGTGCCGGAATGACAAAGCTGTTCAACATGTGGCGATATTTCTCTCCGGTAACAGAACAGGTTTCCGGTCCTATCAGGGTAATGTTCTCATAGAAGAATGGACCTACGATAAATTCCGCTGTGAACCCAAACCAAACAGTTACCTTTTGGTGAATGATTGCAGATCACTAGACTTTATCGGTGTTTATGTAGATTTTACATTTTTTTTAAAAGTGTTGCCATATTGCACTTGAACTAAATCAGAAAATGTGCATAATAAAAGGTAATTTTATTCTGTATTAATTTGCATTTGTTAACACTCTATTTTCTATTACACAGCGCCAAATATTCCCCTAGCGGTGACTTTTGGGACTAATTTGTTTTTTCGCGGAATCCTTCGTCCCCCGTCTTGTTTAAGCTTCCTACAAAACGTGGCGTCATTCTCGCAAATAGATCGCGCTACAGAACACTGTGAGCACTGTTAGTTTAATTATGGCCACCCGGTATATATACCATACACACACATATATATATATATATATATATATATTAAATAAATTCTGTATATACTAAACAATATTGTGTGAATGAAACAATGAAAGGATGGCAAAAGGTATTTCGCCCATCAAAGCCATTTTCTCTAGCTCACTAAAGCTGTCTGCTACAAAAAGGAAGGCTACAAAAGAAACATTCATGTTTAAATTAAATAAATAAAAAACTTATGTATTTATTTCTTTAACATAATAAATATTTATGTATATTATATACATAATATAGTGTATTTACTTGTGTATAAAATAAAAATTGAAATTTTGAAATGCAAAACTAAGCTAACAGAAAATTTTGCAATCCATAAAAGTCATCAAAATGATTCTCCATACTCAAAACCTATGTGTTTAGTCAATGTTACCACACTAATATCATGCACTCACTGTCCATAGCATCAATTTAGCATAGAAGGAGTAACAATTCTTCCCTGAATGTACTGCAAACAAGTAAATTTCTGAGCATCTAGCAAGACTTTTAAATGAGCTCACCTGTAAATTGTTGCCAGATATGGGTTCATGGGAGAGATTTAGCATTCTTTCAATAACCTACTCAGCTTTTTTTCCCCTCCAATAGTGAATGCTCTAACCATTATAGGCATTGGCAATTACTAAGACCGGAAGCGGTGGTCACTATTATGGAGGCATCTAACAAGTGGGCCACTGTTGCATCCTATGAAAGAATAGTTTACATTCATGCCTCCTCCGGGATTCTGACCTGAGCCGTTCAGTACAGCAGTCAAAGTCACTAGCTACTTTCTCATCCCTATCCAGTTTATTGATAAAATAAATTCATATTAGGCCCTAGTTATGAAGCACTATGCACATGTAAAGCAATAAGGATAAACATTAAAGCTAAATTACCAACTCCCTGTTCCAAAGATATTTTGCTCAGACAGAATTTTGCTTCTACAGAATTAATGTAATTACATTAATTTTGGGGGTACTTTACATCCATCTTGGTGCAATTCGCAATTTTGTTGCAGAAAACAAGAATGATGATTTATAACTGCAAATATTAACTTTTTACATACAAACATATTTTACATTTTAAATATTTATCCTTTAAAATCAATCAATAAACCTAATTTCAAATGGATTTTCGCTTTTGTTCCAGGAGAAATTTTGATAATTTTCTGTTAATGAAGCTCCAGTTGCCAAATGTGTGCCAAGGCACCTATTTAATTTGCATCTGAAGAATGATAGAATGATAGCTGAAGAATGATAATATACATATAATGTTTAATATGTGGAATGGCAAATTTGTGCAATTCTTTGATTATTTTTTAAGCATACATAGATCACAGTGTACACAGACAGAACAACAGTAACATTATTCCTATGTACACAATCAATCTTTTTTTTTTTTTTTTTTTTTAAAGAGATGTCAGGGAATTGCATTAATCTGGTATGCACAAAGCACTGGCACTTCACAGATTAAGCATTATAAGTTATACTCATTATATATAAAATATTTATTTCCATCAAGCTTTATGCATTAGGTTTACTGCCACCTAACTAGATTTTGTGCCAATGTTTATGTATGGCAGTAAGTTGCATCTCATGGTCAAAAAGAGTACCAAATCTTCTGGCATTCAATTTAAGAATAAATTCAAAGCTGTTGTTTCCTTTAGTGATTTTATGCCAAAACACTATTCCTGAAGAAATATTATTGCTGTTTTTTCCTTTACAAGTAAATCCCAATAGCACATATTTTAAACTCGATTTTAACATGGGAAGACGCACACATGGGGTGTTTTGGCACCCCACCCTAAAAAAAAAAAATCTCCGGCAATCTTTCCCCATAATCTAAAACAGGTTCATCAGTAGCTGCCTCCAAGGTCATGTTCTATACGTCTCAAGTGAAAACGGCAAATTCCGAGCATTTATTGTGGTTTAAAGAAAAGTCTGGGGTGTGCTGACACCCCACAGACACTTTCGTGTTAATATTTTTCAGTGTGAGCCATGCCGTGTTAAAGTCACTGTGTTCGGTGCTTCTCTCATTTGATTCACAATTTCCTCAAACAAAGAAATGAAAAGACTTAAAAAATTATTAGAGGAGGTTTTGTCGGATGAAGATTCTATAGAATAAGAATTAGGAGATAATGAAGATATATCTAGTGATCATCAGTCTGAATCAAAAGAACAGTGCGACTCTTCAGAAGACATTCCTTATAATCAAATTGAGTATTTAAAAGATAAAATAACAAAATGGCAGAAAGAACCCTTTCAAGTTTAAGAAAATGGCAGAAAGGATCCTTTCGCATGGCATCACATAATATCATAAAAAATTTGCCTAGCAATACATATATATCTAAAGATGTGGCTTCATGCATCAACGCATGGAACTTGGTCTTTGCACTTTTAGATTCTCATTTGAAATCACGACAGAAACAGAAAGAACATAACGAAGATTCTCTTGCTGAAGCACAAACAAAGAAAAGACAATTATGTTACCGGAGATGTTACATGTGGTCAAGGGAAAAAGACAGAAAAGAATAAAAAACTGTATGTGTGAAGTTTAAAAATCATATATATGTCAAGAGCATTCACTGTGAAACAGAAGCTTCATGTATAAACTGCAAAATATCTAATGCTTCTTGAGCTTAATTGATTTGAAAATTAATTATATAACTCAGTTTTAATGCAATAATTCTGCATAATTTGGATTATAATTGCATTCGCAAACAGAAAACAAAAATTTCTCATAGAAATCACTGATTCCTAGTCATCTGAAAAAAAGTACTTTTTAACAGGCCAGATTTATCTGCTATTAATTTTAAAATTAACATTATTTTAAGCTATTTTATATAATAAAATGTTGTGATGGATACAGAATGCATTGTTTTACTGAATTGTAATAATATGTTTCCTTTTTACATCATTTACCTGCTTGGGGTTTGTTGACACCCCATGCGCATTCTCGTGTTACATAATACAACAGCACGCATCCTCCCGGGTTAAAACAAAAACTATGATTTATTTATAAAACTATTGGAACATGAAATGCAACAAAAAGAACATACATGATAATCGTACTTGTTAAAACTGAACCATTGTTACATCCATAGTTGCCAGATTTTGGTACATTCTGAAGATCTGGCCATTTTTACTATGGTGGTTGTGCTGACATGTACGTGCATATTTTTCCTGCTCCCCCAAACATTATTAAAGCTCTAATTGCTTTGTGAAAACTTAATTACCAAAAGAAAATATAAAAAGGAAAAACATAAATACGGTACAAAGTCCAAGATCCGGACTCGTCGGGACTTCAGCAATCCCGGATTTCGGATATTGGATCATAAATTTAAATCTAGTAAAATAGCATGCAGAAATTTTACAATTAAAAATATGAAATCGTGACTTATGAAATACAGAGCATTTATGATCTAAAGGGTATCAAAATTTACAAAGAAAAAGCTTAATAATTATCTGTTTATTTTACTAAACATTTCTTTCAAGTTAAGTTGTTTGGTTAAGTTGCTTCATTTTTTGTGCTAATACTTTCTCTTTAATTCTATAAACAGACATAATTTCTTGTTCAGTTACAAAGTTCCACTGTTCAAGTTCTGTAATTGCTGCGCCGAGAATTCCGACTAACTTGTAAATCGAAATTTCTTCGTTTTCAATAACCTCTCTGTCGCTTTCTTCAGTATTGCTAGTGGCGTTTTCTGGATCTTGAAACATACTACCTATTTCGCTGTCCATTAATTGATTGATGATTGGGGCATTGTCAATGCAATGAAAAATATCTGTTATGTCATTTTCATTTATTAGAGCTTCTCCACATTTCTTTACAAAATCCATTCACCTTTGGTTTGCAGTTTTCTACATTAACCGAAATTCCTCATAATCAATGAAGATAATTTTAGCCTAGCTTAATAGCACCCGCTACACATTATTGGCTATGTATCATAAGATTGGCGATGAAAAACAAGTTGTTCCGTTAAACTTTGTCTTGCTTCTATTGCATACTGAATTAAGCCTGAATTCTATTAGTTATTTATTATACCTATATCTATTTCTTGCACATGCTTAAGGCTAATCTGAGTCCTGAATAAATAAACTCACATATACTTAAGGCTTATCTGCGGCCGGCGCTAGATACCGCCTGATGCGGCCTGTGTGGGTCCTAAATTCTCCTACAAAGCGCCTCAAAGTTATAAATTTTTGCCACCCCTAAACTTTGGATCATAGTGCTTTCCATAAATTATAAAAATTCTGTCATCCCTTAATTTTGCCGCTCGGTGCTTCCCCAAATTCCAAAATTTTTCTCTTCCCTAAATTCTGCCACCCAGTGCAGACATATGAGCCCTGATGCCAGTTGTGGGTTTGTATGAATAAAATATCAGTTATTCTTCACTCAAATAGCACTAAATGTAATCTTTTGGCCTGTGAGTTTCATTAACAAAATCCATTTTTAGCATAGGAAAAGATATTTTTGTTAAATTTTTCCTCATCAGTATTTCTTAACGCATTTAACTTAAATCTGTAATCATCACCAAGTGTAATGACAGTAGAAAAGGTTGCCATACTTTTGTTATTCAATTACTAATATATTAAAAAAAAAGTTCAGACATCAGTGCATGAGTATCGGTGCACTCAAGCTGTCATGCATTGATAAACATGCGGTGATGAAAGCAAAATTTAATAAATAATGATTGGGTATAAAATACTAGTAGGTGTAACAATGTTTTTATGTAGAATGTTTGGGTTTGTGATGTATGCCAAGCAGATAGCAGCTACGCAGCCAAATTATTAATCTCACAAATTTATACTTAAATGATTTATTTCTTCAATAACGAGGTATTTTATTTAGTGCCTAAGTTAAATAAGGAATGGCTACTCTCCACATGTTTTATTATGGAAAGAAATATCAAATGCCCATGCGTACCGCATGCAAAAAAAAAAAAAAAAGGTTTGTGGGTTTGAGGTCCAGATTTTAGATCAATCCGGGGACATCCGAATCTCGTACTTTGTACTATACAGTAAAATCTCTCATAACTGGCATACAATTAATTGTAATATCAAAATAACATGACATTCAAAGGTCTAAATTTTAATCTGAAATTTAGAATGATAAGATAAAAGATATCTAATAAGCTGACGATTTGAAGACTTAAATATGTAAAATATTTGTGTAATGTTTCTGTTGCCTAATGTAACAAAATTTATCCTACCGATGAATTATCCAGAATACAAAGATGTATTGCTGATCCCTTTTTATGCATCCAAATGTAAGCTTTAAAGATAGTGGCCATGATTTTCAGAACAAATCATATTGAAAGATGTCAGATTTACTTTGTCTCTTACTTGGAATGATGCTAAGAATACTATTGTGTTGTTGGTATAAAGTGTGATATTTGACCATACTTGTAGGAAAAGAATCAAGTGAAGAAGATTCTCTTGGTTTCAAAGTATGTTTGGTGCCTTGTGAGCAACATCTTGAAATTAGTTACATGTTCAGAGAAGATTAGTGTTAGTGCACAGGAGCTGTAGGCCTAGAGGAATGGAGATAACTCTCTTCTTATCACACTCTCTCCTGATTATGACAGAATAATTGGAGATGCATTGGGAAAGAAGACAATATGCACAGCATGAGAGTTATGTGGAAGGAAGCTCATAATGAATTACAGACATTAATAAGATCTATCAAGAAATGTTCATCTGTGTCCATACATTATGTTATGAACCTTTTATATACACAGCAAATTTTTAAAGCTAGGGTGACAATTTTATAAGCAGGCAGACATTTGAAATTATATTCTCTTACGCTAAGAAATTTAAAGTTTTCAAGTTATATATATGGTAATTTTGAAATGTTTTCACTTTTCTAAAATATCAAAATCATAGGTATGTCTTTTAATTTTAAATGATCTGAATTTGAATTTTGAATCATCAAGATATCACTGATCTTTTACATTATTTATTCATTTAATAGCAGCTGATAGATCGAAAAATGATCAATCGACCTTGCATGCTGCGATTTTTACAAATCCCATCACAAAACATGAACGGAAATTCTAGGAATATATATTCAATTATCTGGAACCAATCTCGTATTCAGAATCAGTAATATATTGATGCTCCCAGTTAACAGAGATTCTACTTTAGTTGCCTTAGTTTACAAATGAGATGCACCAGGAATAAATAAAATCACATGCTAAAACCTTCAAAATTGCAATTAACAAACATTAAAAACTGTGTTTGGGCATATGAAATATATTTAAAGTTAGATGATATAAAGCTTTTTTTACTAATTTTACAAATATGAAATCTTTAGAAACTTGTAACTTTTTTTCAAAATTCTGGCTATATATGTCCTCTGGTGATGAAAACTGAATTTAAACAAAAGGAAACATCAGCTGTAAGAAATAGTTATAATGTGGAAAAAGAAAATATTTAAAGTTATGCACAAATAATTTCTTTGCCAAAGAATCTCATATATATTTGCAATAGTTGAAAATACTTACATTCACATCAATAGGGGACCATTCTAAATCTTCTACCGAGGCTGTATGACCAATGTAGGGTCTTTGATCAACATGCCAAGTGCCACCTTCTAAATGTTTCCACAAGTGGATTCTGCTTTTACAGTCACCTGTTACAAGCATACCTAAATGATATGAAAAGCACAAAAAATACATTAATATAAAAAGGAATGAAAGAAATCTCAAAACAAAGACAGCACTTTGTGTTATATCTTATGGAATACAGAGTTACAAAATGAAAATGTGAAACTAATATATTTTTTCCACACTCTTTTTTAAAACTAACAGAGACAAATGTTTAATAGATATTCTAAAAGTACAATAGTTTGACAACAAAAGATTCAAGTTTTTAAACATTGAAAAATTTTTCAGAATGAATTAAATACTGAAAAATCTTCTGGTTGGTAGTTGGGCCTGGGTTCAATTTCAGGCAAACAGGTTGGTTGCACAGGCACTTTTGTGGTTTTCTCCATGGGTAAAGTGGATATAAGCCTGTTTCCCTTAGAGAGTCCTCTACTTAGACATCCCTCTTCTTAGGCTGATAGCCATTGAGTGTTTTGTTAAAATCAAATAAACCAAATCACACAAAACCCTAATCTGAAATTTTGAAAGTGAGCCTCGTAATTACTGAATATGATTCCACAGGTAGAAAATTTCACACCCAATTTCAAGGCAGCATTTGGTAATGTTTAATCACAACTCATAGGACATTTTGCATAGATCTGTGATTAAGAATGAAATGTGGACCTGTAGTGTGTGCCACCGCTTGTCTGCGGATGCATCGATCCGCGCACGATGAGATCACTCTGGTTGCACCGACACACCTCAAACTTGCCACATTTACTTGTTCCAACCATCATCGCCACAGCCGGTGCATTATAGACATGTCCAGGCGTGTGTCAGATGAGATTTTCCATATGGACCAACCTGCCCTTATCAATCCAATCACCATGCCTCTTGTAAAATCATCTGTCTGCTGGAACTGTCTCCATTCACGAGGCCTGGCATTTGGCCTCTGTTCTTACACCGCCCTCTTGAGAAAAGAACAAATTTTCTACGATGATTCCCCTAACAGAAATAACAGTATGAAAACTGAACATTTTGCAGGTTCCTTCCCTTATATCTTCTTCAATGTGCACTGGATAGCTGCACATTTCACACCATTCGCATAACTCAATGACGTACGTCTACCCTGAAATTTGCATAATTTTCGGGCCACTCCTTCTTAGTGTTGCATTTTCAATGTCAGGTAGTGTATTTAAATCTGCGATGAAAAATATTTTTTCAAAAACAAATTCAAATTTGTTTTTAAATTATAAATATAGAGGAAAAAAATACAAATTATAAATATAGAGGAAACGTAAATTCTTCTGATGACTTATTTTTCCATAATTTAAAAACAGCCTTTTATCATTTTTTTAATTGAACCCCCCCCCCAAAAAAAATTCAGAAGCCTGACAAGCATAAATTTTGCAAAAGATCCTATTTTATAATTTTAAATATACAATAATAACTTTAATCTTACTTAAAACGCCAACGAATTGTCTCAAACTGCTGCCATAAATAATTCATATTTTATAAAGAATAATACAAACTTTATAAGGTTTCATAATCCTCTTGGCCATCATAAATTGTAACCAAACTTTAGACAGATTGACAGCAAATTATTGCTAAGTCTACAATACAGCTGAAATTTGAGATAGGAGTAAAAGACTCTTTTATCTAAAATTAAGAACAAAAAGCACACCCCGTGCTTACAGCTCAGCCAGAACTTATAGCGAGATAACTAAAAAATGAACAATCAAATATAAATTTAAATTCAAGTAGCCCCTAACCAGCATAGATATTCAAATATCAACAATTATATGCAAGGGTGAAGAGTACAAACCTTATCTGAGTAGGAGCAACTTAGTAATATGGCCTCAAGAGGCAGAACACATTGTTTTACGATTCCAAAATTTCAGTTTAAATACTCACGAGCAAAGGTCTATATCATATTAAATGTTTAATTAATGTAATAAAATGTTACAACTTTCAGGACATCAAAATAATGCTAATGAGCAAGAAAAATTATTTTTCAGGAATAAAATGTCCATAAATTTAGGATAATGCAAAATCAGGCAAAGGCAGAGTTAGAAGCAAAACAAATTTGACTTGTAAAGCTTATTTATTAAACAAAAGGTAAAGAGCAAAAAAAGATGCTATATGTTTGATATTATTAAAAAAATTAGCAATTTTTTCTCCCTGGAGCAAATTACAAAAAAAAAAAAAAAAAAAAAAAATTGTTAATACATTGTATGTCTCCCAGATGATGCAATACAGTCCGTACAACGCCTAGGCATGCTGAATATCAAATTATCGATCTGATCTTGGGGGATATTACACCACTCAAAAAGCAATGCTCTCCGAAGTTCCGGTAGACATATAGGAGGAGGTTGACTGGTTGCATCTCGTCGGCCAAGCATGTCCCACACGTGCTCTACTGGATTCAAGTCCGGTGAGAATGCTGGCCAGTCCATACGGGTGATATCCTCCAACTGAAGGCATTCGCTTACAATGTTTGCATGGTGAGGACGGGCATTGTTATCCATAAACACAAATTGTGCACCCATGGTGCCCCGAAATAAACGTACACGTTGTATTTTGATAGTCTCTATCTTACATTTAAAAAAGTTACAGAGAAACAAAAATTTCAACTTTTGACAGTGATATAATTTTTAAGTTGAACTTATCACTGTGTTCGTTTATATACAGCATCTGAGATGAAATGATAAGTATGATTTAGGCTTAATAAGTATTAAAGGTCCTTTTTTAGATTCTACTTATTCATTGGCTCAACAGCCCAGGTGGGCCCTGGCCTTCTCTAGGTATCTCTGCTTTTGGCAACTGTTTTTCAGCTTTTAACCTTAATTAAAATGTTTAGGTCATTTACAACAAAACCTTTTTAGATTAAGTAACAGAAAAAGATCATTCTAGTAATGATTGTGAGTCCCAGCTGGAAAATTTTTTAACATCCGTTAAGTTAAGCTTGTTTTGACTGCACTTCGTTGATATGAATCATGATTACTATAACAATTACATTTCATAATTGTTCCATTACAAGTTTAAAAGCTTTGTAATAACTGTGGATGACATTTAAATTTTTTCGTTAAAAAAGTGCAGTTTCTCAGACATTGACAAATCAACAACATATAAACTACAGTATGTCTTACATCTATATGTTGCATATTGGTTACTATTACACCAATATGCAATAGCTATTACTGAACCTGAAATGTACTACAAGCTTTTTGCATTTTATTTTATTATCTACTAACCATGATTTAAACCTATGAATTAAAAATGCAATCAAGCTTAAGTATCTTCTGATTTGCCATCTGTGGATTCAACAAAAAAGATTTTAAAAAAGCCAAAAAAAGTGCTGTTTTAAGTTACATTTCACTGTAAATGAAAATGAATAATGAAATATAGCAAATCAAATTCACCTGTACTACCTTTCCACTACACCAAATACAAAGTTTTACATGTCTGTTCCATGAATAGTTGTATGGAGAGTGAAGATTTATATGGAATCTTGTATACAATTCCAATTCACCAAACAGATATGCATTTTTCTAAGCTTACATCTATTTTGGATGGGTATAAATATACTCTAAAAGCCATCCCCATCCATTGCCAAATAACATTTGATTTATTTTTGTTTCCACAATTACACACATTGGATATAGAATGATTATTATTTCTGTCATCCCTTGAATCAGTGCATTATACAGTACAAAGCAAATATTGCATTTCTTAACTGCTCCATTGTCCCCTGAGGATAAGTTAAATGCATGGGCGTAGCCAGGAGGGTGCAAGGAGGTGCACCCCCCCTGCGAAAAGTTTTCTCTGTTTCTTATATTATTCTTTAAGGTCCAACCAGGTTTATTCTGTTCTGTTTCTATAGGTCTATTTCTTATATTATTCTTTAAGGTTGCAGCCATGATTTGGGAAGATAAGTTAGATTGTTCGTCATCAATGGCCACACATCTAAAGATGGAAATATTAAAATGTTTTGAACATCTGATGAAAATTATGATTTTGCAGCAGATGCTATCCATTCGAGAAGAAAGTTCAGACATGAGTGGCTAGAGATTTATTCTTCTTGGCTTGCGTATTCCAAAAATTGTAAAAGGAGCATTATGCTTATACCGTGTTCTTTTCCTTCCTCCCATCTGCATCAGTGAAAGGTGTTTCGGGCTCTTTCATTATTAAGCCATTCATGCATTATCATGTCATGTATGAAGCTTCTAAAAATCACTTCTCAAATCAATGGCACAAAGCATCAGTAATTGCTGCCAAGAATCTAGATAATGAGCCTGAAAAATCTTAGACTTGTTTCTGTGCACAAAAAAGTAATGGAAGAAAATCAAAACGTAATTGCGTCAATAATTTCCACAATCATATTTAGTTGAACCCCTGACCTCCCTCTAAGGGGTAAGACAAAACAGGAAGGAAATTATCAGGACCTGATTCATCTAAGAATCGAAAAATTTGCAAAGACATTTCAAAAAAGGTAGTAAAAATGTTACTTATATGTTACCTCAGATCCAAAATGAATTGATCAAGTTGTGTGGATTGGTGGTGAAATACACTATAGTATGAGATGCAAGAAAGCTTTTGCTTACAGTATGGCAGAAGAAACAAGCAATATATCTGGGAAGGAGCAATTGGTAGTCGATTTTTTGATGCAGAAAGGATGGCTGTTCAGGAAGAATTCCTAGGATTTATTGAACTAAATGCAATGGATGCTTGTACTGTAGCAAATAAATTAGACAATGTTCTGAAAAGGGAAGGTTTTAATCCAAATAAATATGTTGGACAGAGTTATAATGGATGTTCAAGCTTGGCAGAAAGCATTACTTGCGTGCAGAAAATCTTGCAACAGAATTATAAAAAAGCCTTGTGTTTCCATTGTGCCAGTCACAAAACTAAATTTAGTTGTGAATGATTTGAACTGTGTATCAAAAATCAGAAATAGTAATATATATTGTAATGTTCTATTGTAAAGGATGTGATAAACGTTTTTTTGCGAATCTGTTCTATGAAGAAGATATATAGCAAACATTCCAAACTTATGTGACACATGCTGTTCTCAAAAATACAGAAGTATTAGTATATTTAAAGAGCATTTTATAAACAAAGTACAGGGACAAAAAAAGTTATCAAAAGAAGGTAATGATCATCTTTATCATTACCTTCTTTTATTATTAAGCCATTAAGCCAGTAGGTTTCATCCAGCAGGAAAACTGCTTTCCATTTACATTGTGCTGCGATGAAATTTGAATTTATCATGTGCATAGGACTAATTGCAAAATATCTGGCTCTGCTAGAACCTGCGGCTAATATTTTACAGTCCAAAAATTTAATATGCTACAATATGTAGACCACATAAACAGAATTTTAATGCTTGTAAAAGAACATTGCAGAGCAACAGATGTTTTATGGCAGAAAATTATGTCTTTCATAAGTGCTATGGCTGAGAGCCATGGCCACTGAACTGCAAGCACCAAGAACTGTAAAACTACAAAAAATCACTCAAATCCTCCAGCATCTACAACCGATGAATTCCAAAAAAGGTCTCTTGTTATCCTTTATCTGGATTCCTTAATACTATCACTGGAAGAAAGATTTCCCAGCATTTTCTTTGTTGTTATTACATCCTATGCTAAAGTTTTGAAAAATTTTGACAGTGAGAGAGAACTCTGGTATAATTTCTGGAAAACAAAGAAACTAGAAATTGACAACACGAAGGAATTAACTATGGAAGATTTGGTAAAAAAAGAGACAATTCTTTTCCCAGAAACGAAATGTGCTCTTCTTATATCTTTGTCTCAATCATGTACAACATGCACTATTATTGACCACTCATTTAATACCCTGTGCGGAGTTAGAACTTGGCTGCGCTCTACAGTGCCAGAGAATTGTTTAAATGGGCTATGTATGTTAAGTGTGCATCAAAAGCTTGTTCAAGAAACATGAACAGAAACAGAAAAAGTTTTAGAACAATTTAGTTCAGATAGCAGAAAAATTGTTGTAATATAAATTAAAGACCAGGTAAAAAATGTTCAGAATTCTCTTTATTCCTAGCTCCCATATTTGAACAAGCTGTTTAAACTTATGTATTCCAGTTCCGTTACTTATTTGCTCATTTATTTGACTGTAGCAAAGTATGTGAGTGCTATCCTGAAGGAAAGCTGTCTGAAAATTTTCTGAGCTAAACTGACTCGTATTCAATTTATAATACATGAGGAAAAAAACCCACAAAAACACTCATGCAGCCAACCAATTAATTCCCTTTGAAATCAAATTACTGGTGCTCAGCAATTTTATCTACGCTACCACTAATGAATTCGTGTCATATCATAGTTTCGTTTCCTCGGTCTAAGATCGTTTGCACCCCCCTAGCTCCGATCCTGGCTATGCCCATGGTCAAATGTCAGGCTATCTTACTCTGCCATACATATGAATAAGAAAGAAAAGTGTACTGTACAGTTCACTATGCTTTACTTTATTGCACAGTATATTTAATGCATTATTATTTAATGTTGGGAATGCCTTGTTATATTTAAAATGTTAATTAAACTAGATCATATTTATACATATCACACAAACATTATGCTCTATACAGCATTTTCTATTATCCATAGAATAACATAACTGCAAGTCCTGTAGTACACATGGACACATGGTTAATACCATACATAATTTTTTATTCTGTATGTAGTTCTTATAGAACATACTAACTGCAAATATATAGTCACTATTATTCATGGCTCTTTATTATTTGTTGACATGTAGTCACTAAAATATACAAATAATTTACATTCTCATTTAAAAAAATCCTTCTAAAACTGAAATAAGCAGTATCAATTATACTTGCATAATGATTTACTTTTCAGTTTCTAACAAATAAATTTCTGCACTTCGCTTAATTGTTGCACTGTTAGCTTAATTTCATTCCTTCCCATCACATCATCAGCTGAATCATACTTGGAAATACTGCTAAATTTCTGTTAGCTTACCTTCTGTAGGATCACTGCAAGCCAAGAACAAGATTTGGACTTCATATATAGCCCAGGGTCCATAGCTGGCATGATCCAGAGGTGGGCAGAATGCAGTCTAAATAAAAATTAACAATTACTGTTACTAAGTAATTGTAATTAAGTGTCCCATAACTGTAAAACTAATTACAATTAAGTTATTAGAAAAACAATTGTGTATAATATAAATGTAATCTTAAATATAGTTAAATTAATTTCAGCATAGCCATACTTATTTGGATTTTAACCCTCTCAGCATTACGGCCGGATTTTTCCGTATAGAAGGCTGTCTTCTATATTCGTTACACATGAAAATTTCTGCTATTTTTTAATATATCTGATTTCGGTTTGGATTTATATTGGAAGAAAAGAGTCATTTTTTAATTAAAATCAAGAAAATACTTTTTGTTCATGACATTTTGAGGAACTTTGAAATTTCAAGGCTAAACCCGTAATGCTCGGAGGGTTAAAGTCATTTCTAACAAGCTGTGGATAGCAATTCTTTTAATTAAAGAAGCAAAAATATGTATAATAAAATATATGGAAATATTTGTAAGTTATTTTATATTTTTATTATTATTATTCAGTACCTGTCTTTTTTTTTCCTTGTTTTATTACAATATTGCATCTGATAGTGTTTAATTTTTAAGTGAATAGGTTTAATTCAAAGTACATAAAAATTTTAAACAAATTAAGGCTGCTAAAACACTAACAGCATTATCAGTTGCTATAATCATAGACCCAGTTAATATCAATACCAACAGTTTTACCTTTATATGTAATCTTGTTAGTCCTGTCAAACTGCATTGAATGTGATTATCAAATCTTGAAAGTGGAATGATAATTTAGGCCCAAGAAATTAAGCATTCAAATTTTGTTAAGCTAGAAATGTTGGCTTATGTAAACCTAAGTGAGGTTGTAAGTGAAACTCTTTGAGATTGAATAAAAGGTCATTTGTACGCTTCTTCTGAGTTTGTCTGCTTCCTAAGATCAGAGAATAATTCCTCTACAGCCTTTCTAGAGTTTGTCAGTTTATGTTGCCAAAGAATATGAGACTCAATATGCTTAATGACTGAAATCCAAACTACCTGACCCAAACTATGTTAAAAAACAAGTGACACCACATGAATTAACATTTATACTCAATATAGAAAGTACAAAGGGCTATATAAAATCAAAACAGCAAAATTTAACATTAATGAGATATGGTAGTAAAAATCCTATGATAGCACCTTTACTAACAGCTGGTCATGTCACATGGTATCTCACATGAACATATGAACTCATTAACTGAATGCAAACCTGATTAATTTTATCTATAAAATTAATCAGGTCTGGTGAATCACAGTACTTGAGTGATTACAAGCTGACAGTTTTGAACAAGGTCACGAAACCTTACTCATTCTACATTAAATCAAAAAAGCCATGGATTCAAAGTAGTTGAAAAACATTTGAAAGTTTATGATGGCTCCATAATGGTTGGGATAACAGCATGATCTGTGTCATTTGGTTTTGTTTAGTATGTTATTAAATATGAATTGCTGTACTGAAGTGGTAGATAATATCATCTAAAGCCCTTCATGGATTTTATCTGTGTCAATAATAAGATTTTTCACAACAACGCCACTGTATCCAAATTATTCAAGACTGATTTGATGAAAATTATTGTTCAATAGTTTAGCCATCATGTTCACCAGACATGGAAAATTTTCAGGATATGACTAAATTTTCATTCATGTACCAAAATCCAGCATGTTATTTTATGATGGCAATAATCGAGAAACATAGTTCAATACTTCACTAGAAAACTTCAACTGACTAATAATTATATAAAACTACTACACGTCACTGAACTAAATGTGGTTCCACAAAACATAAATTTTCTATTTTGTCATTTGAGTGCAACTTATATTCCATCTAGGCATAACAGCATTCTGAAAGATTTAATTAAAATTCCAAGATCTTTCCTCTTTCACAAGAACCACTTGCAAAATTTTGGTTATGATTTCAGCAGCGAATTCCCATTCAAGTACTCAAGAGTGTTAGTTTTGGTAAATGAGGTTGCAATTCCACAATTTGTAATGGATAAACTATAAACAATAAAGTTACCCAGTTTCTCATAAGTTAATAATTATAAATATGCATACAAATTTACAATTTTAAACTTTTTTTTTCCATGCTTACATGTTATTAAGGCTTTATTTTTACAGTTACACAATTTTATGAATTGTCAACTAGCTCTGGGTAATAGAAATTAAATTATTAAAAAGTTCCTTTCATCTTTATTATTTACTTTATTTCGTTACAGCTTTATGCATATTTTAAAACCAGTCAAGTTTCAAAATCTGTCCTTCAATATTTGTTATGCACATATATCTGCCAATGAATATACAAGCAAACGTCCTTACATAAATAGATACGCTAGAAGAAATAAATTAAAATAATTTCACAGAATAAATTTTCTTAATGTAAATATTTTATGTTTTGTTTCATATAAGCATCAAAATTTATTATACAAAATTTTGTACTCCTTTGTTATGACGGCCCCAAACCATTTTTGGGATTTTAAATTTTCGCCAAGATCTCAGCTATAATTTTACCAAGATCGTGAAGCACACAAATGTAAACATAAGCAACACAATATATAATAATAACAATAATACTTACATGCCATTTCCCAAGAATATTTTTAAGAATTCTTACCCTCATTATTATTATTTTATGGCATATAATTGTTCCAATCAGCTGCAGCACTTTCACACATATTAAGTTGTTTGTTACATCATTTCATGGACATCAACTTCTCTGCTTAAGATTACATAAATTTAATAGCAGTGACAAACAATATTCTGAACCACTGAACCAATTTCCAATATGGAGGCCATTCTTCTTTTTGTAATTTTTAACACTGCACCTCCAAATCGTTCCGTTGTTAACATAAAGTTTCACATATTCGTTTGTCAGATAAAAGACCTCTTTCTTGAAAACATGATATGACACTGACTTCATTACTTGGTAAATTAAAGATTAACATCAGATTCTTAAAAAAAAATATATCAAGGAATATATCTTTATAAACAATGTGCATTTAAAAACCTTATTAAAAATGAATACTATAAGAACATGCAGTGAAAGCAAAAATGCAATATGGTGCTAATGTACAATGGCAAGGTATAAGTACACGCAGCCAATTTTTGGTGAGATATCTCAGCTGATTGCCAATTCAATCTTCCGAACTGCTATAACAAAGAAGTGCCCAAAATTTTCACATCTTGATCCAGTTTTCAATTAAAAATTAGCTACTATCAAAGCATAAAGCAACATAATAATATAACACAAGGAAAATAAGATATAATACAAATATACCTGGAACTGATGGTGACCACTCCATGGCAAACCCTTCACTTAAATGCCCAGCAAATGAAAACATGGGTTCTGGACTTTCAGAATTCTGAATATAGGACTTCATAAGATGATGGTTACTCACTGCATTTATTGGAAGGGTTAAGTCCCAAATGTAAACTTTACCTTTCTCAGACCAAGAAGCTGCAATAACTTTGTCAGAAAATTTTGTAACCTAAATGAAATTTTTTGTAAATATAGTACATAAAACAGAAGCAAATTTAGTGACAGAAGCAAAGTGATAAGTACTATATACTTCAAAAAAAAATAAAGTTGCAGTGCTTACAAGTTCTCAATTTATGAAAAACCAATGTAAACATGTTGCAATATTATAAATACCTACAAACAACTCATAAAACTAGGTAAAAATTGTACCTGGATGTCTAATTATATATATGTTATATATTCACACAAAATTATTAAGTGAATGTAACATGTAATGGTCAGTATTTCATAGTCTGTTTAAATTAATAATGATGGATATCTAACAAATTATAGAAATTAATACTTGAGCAAATGTGCTAATACTTTTATACAACAGAGATGGAAGAGTTCAGATTCATCATTAAAAAATTTGATTAAAAATTTATTACTATAATATTAACTATTTCCATGTTTATTGATAAAAAAAGTTTTTTAATTTAATATACTATTGTAATAAATTTTAGTATTAAATTTCAGCAATAATTTTTTACAAATTTACCAGAAGTAAATGTGATAATGTAAATAAATAATAAATTTTTAGTCAGGCCTTTATATCTTGACTTCTTTTCAAAAGTGCATTGCATTAAAAATTTGTGGGATTTTTTAGGTACATATTATACCATCAACCAGCCAAGTAATGCGACTTAGCACTAATTATGGGCGGCTTGCTTCCTTTAGAATACTGCAGTAACAAACCAGTTTTTAATTAGTTGATACATATAAACTGAAATGCATTGCCAATATTAAGAAATAGTACTTATGCAATATCCCATTGACCATGAAATTACTGCCATGCAGTTTAGCAACAATTATAGATCATTTTGACTTAACATCACAACGTACTTATAACATCTGCATTCTCATTTGATGTAACCCTGACCAATTCTCGATAAGACACCTTTTGTTTTAATAAAATAGGGATATAAATTAACTGTTATTGATGAATTTTTTTCTTGGATTTTTGAAAATATGAATTCAAGAGCTGTAGAATCCCATTTGTGACTACCCTTCTGTTCATTTACAGCTGGGCGAGAGGAATTAACATGTGTTGCATGGGAAAGAAAAAACAGCTGAATATGGCTGACCAAATATTAACAGACTGGAACACTCACCTGCAGGTAGTGTGTACTTACAGCATTTTAAACAAAGCTTCTGGTAAAATCAGAGCACCTAACAAAATGATAGAAATCGGCAAATGGCTTTTTACAAAGCATAAAGGCAATGTGGATCAAATACTGCTGCAATAGGGCTTGTTTGGTGAATTTTGAAGACAGACTGAAGACTATTTTATTATATAAGAGTCACAGATGGAAGGAATATGGATTAGAATGTAATCATGCTCACTCTATAGCTTGAAGAATCATTCTTTAACGGACATAAATTCTCTTATGCACACTTTCGGTTTTAGTGACTTTGACACTCGATGTTGTAGAAAGCTGAATAATCCACAAAATAAGGATCAATCAAATTACCAACTCCATGAACATACTAGCTTCACTATATACAAGTATTTATTTACCATACACACAAAATATATATATATATATAAACATTTTTTTTCACATGAAACTATTGGTAAAATAATCTACTAGCAACATCACATGCACCTACTCATTTTATCTACACTCACTCAACTTTTCTTTCGGTGAAGTGTTTCACTGGTGCCTCTACACTGATGTCCACAGTTGGCAAAGTTCACTAACTTGGCATTTGCTTATGTTTTTAAACCTTATAAGCCACTTCTTGGGAAGCACATACGTCTCCTTAGAGACCATACACACAATCAAGAATCTAAGTTTCATTGTTCATGTAGCCCCGCATCAATGCACCACTGTATAACCATATCACTTTACCTGTTTCACTGTATCCCTGCACACACTCACAAAATCTTACCATGAATGTGCTTTTCAACTGGGTATAGCATGGTGCACTATTTTCAAAATTTGCTCTCATTTACATAAGGACAACACTTCACTTCACTCTTTGTCCACAAATCACTTCAGAATGCATTATTAATTCATCCTCCAAACTATATAAGTTTTGATTATTCCCAGGTAAAATCCAATGTTTTTTCAGGGATTCATCCTGCTGTTGCAACTTTATAAATGAATTAGGTTTTACACTTTTTTGCGAGATAATTCATTTTTCTAGCTGGATCAGATACAGCAAACCAAACTTTCAATCCTTTGAAATTCATTATAGCAGAGTTCAATTACATTTCCCTTTTATAATGGCCTTGAAAATAAAAAGGAATTGACACATGTTCACTTTCTTGGTAAAGAACAAATGTTAACTGATTTACACGTATGTGCAAGATTTCACATTCTTCGGGTTGTGAAAATTTTCAATATTTTCCAAGTATATGATAAAATCTGAAAAGAGTTCATCAGGCAATGCACTATATAGGTGCAAGTATGTATATATGCTATAAGCTAAGCAATTAAAGAATGTCATAAAAAAGGTATTTATATGGCAACTCGCGTATGTGCATACACAGTTCACAAGTGTAAATTTTGTCTTTTCAAATTCTACAATAATTTTTCTTCTGGTTAATGCTTATTCTGATTGATGTTTGGTGAGTCTGCGCACTTTTCTTTTCTTGTTGGATTCATAATAGAATGATGGAGTTTTCTGGTTGATGAAAAAAGAGTGGTGCATGTCTTCAGAAATACTGCATTTTTCCTAACAAAAATTTGCATTCTATGAAACTGTATTTCGTAAGCAATTAAATTTGTAAGACAATGCCACAATTTGAGAAATTCAGATTTTTTACGATGCCAAGTTTCTGCAACTCTTTGTTTTTTTAAGCTAAAAAGATTGCATTGTACATAGGCATAAGAGCAGAAGATAAGTATTTTATTATGGGTGTTTCTTGCACTTTTAATTTTGTTAATTGGTTGTTGTTGTTTAATGTTATTCTTAGCGTAGAGTCATTTTTGAAAATGGCTGTTGTCTTTTACATCTTAGATTGGTGAAAAATTAGTTGCTTATTGGTGACTTTTCAGGCAAATTTAAGCAACTTTTTTTTAGCCAACAAAATTTTGCTTTTTTAAAATCTAAAAGTTTTCTGTTGTTGACTTCATTCTATACCAACTATTTCTAACCTCAATGGAAGTAGCCAGAAAGTAGAATGTTTATTAGGATCAGCAAAATCGTGAAACCAAAACCACAGGGATACATCTAGTCATCATCTACTCATACTTAGCATAATTCCTGTTCAAGTATCATGTTGGCTGTGAAGATGTGTTTGGTGCATTATTAGCAGCAACTGCTGAGTTGTGGACAGCTAATAGCATTTGTTAAAAATGAATTTTCAGTTACCAACCTCGAAAAACGAAAGATTTAAGGAAGTTTTTGTTCTTCATGATGCTGCCAATACAAAAGATCCCCAAATTAATGACTTAAATTAGCTTCACAATGCATAATTCAGGTTATTCAACTACTTATAATATGATTCTGATGTAAAAAATTTTGATAGTTGAATTCGAAATCCTAAATTTCATAGTCTTTGATTAATATTAATTTGTAATCGTATTACACTTTTAAGCTGAGGAAATCCTGAGTAGGAAGCTTTAATTTATCATTGAAAATGATATATTGAAATAATTGAAATGAATATATTGTGTGGATAAACTTAATAATGTATTGCATACTGATATAAAAAAACTAAATAAATATTAACTGATTAAACATTAGTTGAATCTTCATATAAAGTTCTACAAGTATCTTCAGTAAATTAAGATAATTCAGATGAAATAAAATTTAATAAGAAAAATAATGCTAAAAAAATCACTAGGGGTGGACAAATGAAATTTGCACAATTTCATTTATTGCTAGAGTAAAAAAAAAAAAAACATTTTCATAATTAAAGGCTAAAAACTAAAAACCGGAAGGGTCGGTAATCTATTAGGAGACAAGATGGAAAACTGGGAGAGGTGAGGTATGTTCATAATGTTCCCATGTCCATTATTTCTGAACTGAATACAGTTTTAGGATCTTGACATTCAATTTGGTCACATTCTGCATAATGTTGGTGTCACAAATAGCATAATGTAAACAAATGTCTCTTCAACTCACCATGTGATATAAACATTCGCCATGTGATATAAACATTCGCATTTCTGATATCCCTTTGAATCCCCCCCTTTTTTTTCTTTTTTTTGCTACTCTGTATGGGTTCTATTATGCTTTGCATTCCTTTTATGGCTTATATTTCACGTACTTTTCTTTTTATTTCTGAAAGCCTTGACTTCAGTTTATTATGAAATAACAAAAGCAAGCGTTACTTATCAGATGAAGGATATACTCACATGGTAAATTAGCCAATTAGTGGCATGAATGAGAGTGATGATTCATATTCTTAAGAGTTAGACAGCGATATTTCTAGTGGTTCTCATATGGATATTTTGCCAGAGACTGCTCACTGAGTATCTGCCTTGCAGTACCCATGAAAGATTTTGTTACTTCTTCTTGTAAACAGTTTTTCTTGCACTTTTTTAATTTAGTTTATTAATGTATTTTATCAGTTAAAACTTTGGAATAATTTGAATAGTGCTTCCAAAAATTTTTTCTCAAAGTAAGCAATTTTTTCATATATCTTCATGTAAAGAAAAGGAAAAAGATTATTAAATGCTAATTATAACATATGTGATAGCTTAAGCAATAATCTAAAATAGTACAAAAAATTATGACCTTAGAATGTAAACTCCCCCCCAAAAGTTAGGCTTAGCGAACACAAAACTCCACCTTATGGGATGATTCCTTTCGACTCTCATCTATCCCGTGGGAATGTCTTAAACAAAGGTGCGTTGTCTCGAAAGGGTTAAATACAACATAAATAAAAAATTTTATTAAATTGCTTTTGTATGTATATATTAAATAAATTGTGTTTCATTAGTTTAGATACTGAATGAATTACCAACATTGATCACCATTTTAACAGTTTCATTTAAATGGCTATTTAAAACATCTGTCAACAAACTGCACTTTCTTAAGCCAAAATTATGTCATTTTTACTTGACAAGATTGCTTTAAAAAAAGTAGTATAGTAAAAGCCTGATTAGCTGGCATTCAACTTACCGGAAAACTCAAGTAACTGGAATACTTTCGAATTTTAGAGCCCTCATTTTTTTTAATGAAAAATAAAGTAAATGAGATATTATAAAGACATCATAAAGCACATACAAGATTACAACTCAGATCAATCAAAAATGTTGCCAACCAGAGTGATGTAACAGCAGTAAAGGATAAGCATGATGCCACAATATAATCATAAGATATTCGATGTTATGTAAACCCAATTAATTTTCGATAAGCAAGTTCAGTTTTTGTAAAGGAGGATTAAGTTAACTACTGTTTATCATTTCCATCACATTTTGAGACAATGATTAAAACTTGGAAAATGCCGTAAATGGAAAAGCATTGCAACGATATTTAAAAAAATTACAGAGTATTGGCATCAAGAAATGCATGCATGAATGGGCACAATAAGTGACTTTATTTAAAAATGGATAAAAGTGCCAGTGCATTTTCAAAAATTATGGCAATAATTTCAGTTTTTTATATGCTGTATCCATAATTTGTCTCTCTTGATTATCTAATTTGGTTAAAGAGTTCTTTCAAACTTCTGCTGAAATGATTGCCGAATGACAAGTTTGGCAGGATCTCTTCTACCTATCAAATCATGGTCAACAGGTTTTCATAACTGGATATAATGTTTTACTTTCATATGCTAAATGGCTTTTATGTCTGAAATGAATTTTTTTTTAATCTTATAAAATATTAAATGTATAGACTTTTGATAATCAAGCTGATAATAAATAAGATAACTCTTTTTTCTGCCTTTAGCCTTTGTACAGTGATCTGTAATTTTTATGTGCCCAACTATTCAGAATTTTCATTTATACACATTCAGCATGTCTCAAGTATTTCAGATAGTCAAGCTCTTACAGTATTAAAAAAAAAGTTTCATATATTAACATGTTGTACTATTCATAATATGAGAATGTTTTATAAGCAAATAAGTACAGGAAAAAAATGCTTTATTATACAAACCTTAATTCTGTTCACACCGCCAGGGTGATGAACGGCAACAAGTTCCACATTGCATTCAGTTTCATCTTCATCCTCACTATCAGATTCACTTTCTTCTTCATCCTCCTCCTCCTCCTCTTTTGAAGGCTTTGTCTGATTGATGTTGCTTATTTTCATGACACCTAATTTATTTTCCATTTGTGTTCCACCAACCAAAGTCATAGCTAAAGGATACTGATCAGCCCGATTATTTCCCAGGCTGTCCAAAATAACATCAAAACTTGAACAGGCTACTCCTTGAATAGAAAAATATGGCATTGTTTTAATAAACTGAACTATATTACACCACATAATCATGCACCTATTTAAATAAAAATAAAACTATTCAATATGAACAGTAATTTAAACCTGCCAAAAAACTTGGAAAAATGTATTTATTTTTGAATGAAATACAACCAAACCCCCCAAAACACGATGACCTAAAATCTGTGCAACCACTCAAAATGTAAACACTCAGTGTATAGTTATCAGGAAATCGCACCATGCAGAATAAAATACCATAGAAAACAGAAATACTTATTGAATCATTGACATTGTGGTAAAAGTTCCCCCCCCCCAATCTGCAACGAAGTAAAGAAGAAGTCAACTTCACTCAATTTCTCTTTCAAGTTCACGACTCACGTGGTTTATTTCCTGAGCTTTGTTATTTCACGAGATTGTTTAAGGCTGTCGTTTTGTTGTTTTATCTGGATTTTTTGTAGATAAAAGTAAAAATATTTTAATTCCAGTGCTTCTTAATATAACGGCAGGTAAAAAATGCATTCATCATTCTACTGCTTGCTGAAAAATTTAAAGAACTTTTGCATTGATGATAATACAAAAAGTGGAAATTTGCAAAAAATGAAGGGAGGTGCTATTTTTTGGTTTATAGCACAATCGTACGGAATTGCGACATGGACCATGCATGATATAAGGAAAAATAAAGAAAAGCTGTTGAAATTTTACAGCAACAGTGATTCTAACACTGCAATCCCAAACCGGAAATCTTTGCACAAGGCGAAATCAACAGACCTCAATGCTATCTTGTACAAGTGGTTCTGTCAGTGGCAAAGTGATGGAGTACCAGTTTCAGGACCACTTCTGAGAGAAAAGAGAAAACAGATTCACACTGGTTTAAAAATAGAGAAGACGTGTGATTTCAGAAGAGGTTGGCTGAAGAAATTTAAGTGGAGACTTGGTATATGCTATCTAAGAGCATGTGGGGGGAAATTTTCAGCTGATAAAGATGCTGCAGAGGAATTTATTGATAAATTTTCTGTGCTGGTGGCAGAAGAAAATCTTAAAACAGAATAGATTTTTAATATGGAGGAGAGTGGACTTTTTGGCAATGTTTGTCAAGAAAGACATTTGTGGCAAACGAAGAAAGTACACCATCAGGGGTGCAAGAAGCTAAAGAAAGAGGTACGATTTTAGTATGCAACAATTCAGTTGGAACTTACAAGCGTAAACCAATGGTAGTAGTAAAAGCAACGATCTTAGAGCCCTGAAAGGAGTAAAATCCTTACCTGTGATTTACAGGAATAATAAAAATTCCTGGTTTCTGAAACAATTTATGATCGAATGGTTCATGGAACATTTTGTTAAAGGGGTTAGAAGGCATTGCAACAATGTGGGGTTACCATCAAATTGCAAGATTTTACCATTGTTAGACAACTTCTGTGCATATCCAAATGCAACCACTTTAATGTGTGATAAAGTCGTGGCCCTTTTTTGCCCCCAAAATCTATATCACTTATCGAACCAATGGAACAGGGCATAATACACAGTGTTAAATGCACGGCTGTGGAGTCGAAGTTAGAGTCATGGAGTCGGAGTTGGGCAGATTTTTCAGTAAAAGGAGTCTGAGTTGGAGTTTCCAAAAACATGTCGATTCTGACCAAGTTTTTGTTGGACAGTTTGAATTTGAAATAAAGTGAATTGAAAAAAAAAAAATTAATGAGAAACTGAGTTATTATTTTTATTGATGGATTTTATGCATTAATTCCTTGTCTACTTTATTGGCACATTAATAAATAAATATAAGAGAGGAGGATCGATATGATATTTGCCATTATTGATTAAACTGATACATTTAGTTAAAAGTCTCATTGGTAAATTTAGCTGGGCAGCAATAACATCGGGAACTCCAAAATTGATGCCATTCTTAGGAAGCCAGCAGGAAAAGGAGCAATTGTTGATCAAGCAATGCGATGGGGAAATACATTATTTGATGATACAGAGGTTGTTAGACTTGAGAACTTTTCACTTTAAAGATGTAGATAACCCTAATGTTTCACTAACAGAAAGACTGCGGAATGATCTTGCAGAATTGGAAATTCTTTCTACACCATGTACAGCCACAAACTGAAGAAGTAACAGAAGGAGAGAATGGAAAAATGTGATGCTTGTTCTTTCTGAGGGCTTATTGCAGAAGGAATCATTTCCTCAATGAAAAAAAAAGAGAAACTAGTTTGCTAGACAATGAGATCTTGCTGGGTTCAATATGTGTAGATCCAAAACACCAAATTTTGTTGGATGATGAGCAAATTAAAAAGGCAAAGACAGCCATCTATGAACTTTCACTAAAAATGAAATTATTGTCAGAACAATTGGAGTATTCAAATCAGGACAGTCAGACTGCAGACACCGCAACTGAGTCTCTTATCCCATTCCAGTGATGAATTAGATTTTAAGAAATATTTGGATAATATTGAAAAGGCTAAGCAAAGTGAATGAAAATAAAGAACCAAGAACCTTTAGATATAAAAATACAAAGAAGATTTCAACACAGCCTTTGAAGAAATAGAGAAATATGATTACTCTAGCAAGGCACCTCTTTTAGAACTTATGAAAATCTACCATGAAAAGTTAAAAGAAGTAGCCCTAACAGTAACAGCTCTTCCTCCTACTCAAGTTAGTGCGAAAAGACTTCCCACCTCTGAAGTTTACCAAATCGGATCTACAGTCCTCTAAGCTATACTGTTTCTTAGAAATTACTAATGCCAGTTTTTCCATTTCATACCAAATGCTAATTAATATAAATAATTTGCTATGCCATCAGTTTTTTTCTGTAGCATCCATTACTTCTTTTATATTAAAAAAAAAAAGCTGTAACACATGTGTATATGTTTACATATATATGAGGGAGTTGGAGTTACAATCGGTCATTTTCCCTACTGACTCCACAGCCCTGGTTAAATGCCACCACAAATTGGATTTTCAGAAAAAAATTCTTTTAAGAGATCATTCTGTTTCAATTTATAATTATAGAAAAAGTTTCACCCTCAAAGATTGTATCTGTTTGTTAGCAGAATCTTGGAGTTATGTTTCCGACATAATATTAATAAATGGCTGGCATAACTTAGAGCTATCTTCTAAGTTTATAGAAACTGACAGCGATGACAGTGAATTTTCTGGTTTTAGGATCAGTGCAGGAAAGTCTTAAGCAAGAGAATTGCTTCTGTATTCAAATAAAAGAACAGATGAGGAGGCTTCGCAAGAAGAAGATATCATTAAATGGATGATGTGTCCAGATGAGCCAATACTGGCATATCATATGACAGATGATGAAAGTATTAGCTCTGTTTTGAATTTTACACAAGAAAATGATTACACACAGATAGTGAAACTGATAGGAGTGAGAATATGTCTTTTAAGGAAGGTATGGAACATGGTGAAAAATACCTAAAATCTTTAGAACAGAGCTAAAAATTGTGACTACATAATTTATTTAAAAAAAGGGGAAAAAAACTTACTTTGGCGCATCCTTAAGTTTTAAAACAAACCTATATCTGTAAAAACAAGTGAAATATTTTATGCTTTATTAATAACCTTTATTTTCATGTACCTTTATTGTGTATGTCCTTAATCTTTAAATGTGTCCTTATTTATTCTGCACTTTTAGTCTGAATATTATGATTTACCTTTTTTGTCCTGAAATTCGCAAAATCCTAAAATCTACATATCTTGTCCCAAGCATTGCAGATTTCTGGTCTTTTACTGCAATTGTTTAGAAGGAATAATTCAATAAATTTTAAGAACTATAGATAGTGAAGTACATCTAACACTCAGACAAACAATAAACTTGCAAAATAGCCAGTAGTTCTCTTTTCCTCACCGACGCTCAGTAGCACATGTAGAATCTGTCCGCCACATACAGTTTCATTTATTGATTATTGAAGTGCTTCAGAGAGACTTGAAGTGAATCAAGCAATATCAGATTAAAAGATTACTTATATGGTTACACTACACAGGTTCAAAGTAACAATTCACTTCTGAGTAACCGCAGAAAACTGTTGGATGACTTTTCGTCCCATCTGACTGCTAACTAAACATATGTATAAAGAAAACATTTAAATTAAAGCTGTTTATTAACACAACGATTTCAAGATTACACAAACTAAAAGTTTAACAGAAACTAAACTCTGCTAGCTTAGCAGTTAACCATAACACATGTTCAAACTGAATTGTATGTAAAATACAAAATTAACATTTCTAACATATAGCTTACCCTGATTAAGTACTCATAAAGAAATCACAGCTAACAGAAACTTATGTTGGTAATTATACTGCAACAAAACAGAAATTTAAACAGACTGTTGGCCAACATCTTCCGAAAAACTTAGAATCTTATTGATACATTAAACTAATTTGCAGACCAAAACAGAAGTTATGGTTAAGCCAACATAATAATGACTCAGTTAATTAAAACAAAATCTTACATGCTGCAAGAAGATGAGTGTGCAAAAAATGTATTCTCAAAACTTACATGATTACACAAAATTTCTAAAAACAGTTTTTATGTATTAGAATTTAACCGTAATTCTAACAATTTAATAAAAAACTTTTAGAAAGAAAATGTTCCACTTATTAATAGAATGAAAACTTCTAAACCACTACTCAGGGTTTTAGACAATTTTAATTCCTGTGGAGGTTTTAATTCCTGTGGTTCCTGTACACTGTAAAATGGCTGTATGTTTTGAGATTAATCTGAAGTTTCTGTACGATTTGGAACGAAAGAGGAAAAAAGCTTTAATTGACTAGTGTGTAAATGAAGATTTACTTAGTAGTCATTATAAGTGTCCTGGTTGTATGAAGGAAATGTGTATGATCGAATGTAAAGATCATTCAGATGGCTTAAGAAACGTTCATGCAAGAAATGCCACCGACAGTTCGGCACTACAAAGACTATTTTCTACTCTTATTTTTGCGAATTTATGTGGTGATGTCAGTATGCATATTCTGGTTCAGATAATTTTAGAAAGTTTTTGAATGCTGTTAAGGAATTTTGTGTGCCACAGACTGAAAACGCAGAACTTTCTAAGTCGATATTGCCTTTTTGTAATGCGTACATGCAATAATATGCATTTCCTTTTTTATGTTATTTCATTGTGTGATTTAAAATGCAGCTTATTGAGCTTTGATTGGCTAAAAATTTTGTTCAATTTTGGTGATGAGTAACTTTGTTTTAATATTATATGATGCCATACAGTTCCTTATTTTTTTTAAGTAAAATAGATTGATGTGTACATGGGAAATGTCAAGGGAGTGCGCAATGCCGAGTTTGTACAATTCTCTGATTTTTTTTAAGTGAAAATAGATCAATGTGTACATGGACACCCAGTTTGTGCAATTCTTTGATTTGTTATTTTGGTTTTGTGTAGTGGCCATCTTAAAATTGTGCCTTGCTGGCCAATCGACAAAAAAAATCACCAAGGGGCACCCTGACATACACAGTCCAGTCACATTAATGTGACCATCTGTCAAAAGCCAGAATAACCACCTTTCGCAGAGCGGACTGCTGCGAGACGTGCAGGAAGAGAGTCACATAGGTCCCTGAAGGTGTTCTCTGGGATGTTGAGCCATGCCGACTCTAATGCCGTGGCCAGCTGCGCTAGATTACGCGGTTGAGGATCCATGGCGCGAACAACTCGATCGAGATGGTGCCACAGATGCTCGATTGGGTTTAAGTCAGGTGAGTTTGCTGGCCAGGGGAGGACGGTAAACTCATCCTGGTGCTCTTCGAACCACGCACGTACACTGGCAGCTGTATGGCACCTCGCATTGTCCTGCTGGAAGATGCCATCATCCTGAGGAAAAACAATGCGCATGTAGGGGTGAACATGGTCCGCAAGGACAGATGCGTACTTGTATTGATCCATTGTGCCTTCCACAATGATCAGTGAACCTAGAGAATGCCAGGAAAACATTCCCCAGACCATAATGCTCCCGCCTCCAGCTTGGACCGTTCCGGCAATGGTTGCAGGGTGGTTCCTTTCAGAGGTTTCACGCCTTATACGCCAACGTCCATCTGTCCGATGGAGCATAAAACGCGATTCATCCGAAAACGCAACCTGTCGCCACTCAGTGGACGTCCAGCTGCTGTACTGGCGTGCAAATTCTAGCCTTCGCCGTCGATGAACAGCAGTCAGCATAGGTGCACGAACCAGGCGTCTGCTTCGGAGGCCCAGACGCAGCAATGTTCGCTGAATAGTACTTTGGGAGACACTTTTGGTAGCCCCTTGGTTCATTTTGGTGGTCAGTTGCTCAACGGTAGCCCGTCTATCTGCCCGAACGCATCTCCGCAACCGTCGTTCGCCTCTGTCATCTATGGCCCGTGGTGCACCACATTTGCCACGTCGCTGATTTTGGACAGTCCCATTTTGCCATGCACGGTACACTTTTACCACGGCGGCACGCGAACAGTTCACAAACTCAGCCGTTTCGGAAATGCTTCCACCCTTGGCCCGAAAGCCAATGATCATGCCCTTTTGGAAGTCGGATAAATCGCTTCGTTTCTGCATTACGCCAACGATTGAAATGTTTTCCGAAGCCCTCACACACCCTTTATATACGCTCAACTGCACTGTGCTGCCACCTGCCTTCTGTGATTGGTTATTTAACTCTGACATGGAAAGTACGTGGTGGTCACATTAATGTGACTGGACTGTGTATATTTTTACAGAAAATTCTAATACTTCAAAAAATTTTAAAAGTTGGATATAAATGAAAAAATAACTCCAGATATTCTGTTACATACTGCTAAACAGAAAATCAAAGTTCTGATACAGGTATATTATAAATATATCGACGTACCTTCAGAATGGATTCACTCATATATGCAGAATCAGAAAGTTCCTGAATTGTTGTTGCATCTATCTCACAGAACTTAAGAAGTCAGAATTGTGAACCTACAGCCACTTATATCATTCTTCAGAGGCACTGAAATAACCAACACTTGGTAAACTTCCTGAGATCTCAGAGTTGACTCACCCATACATGATGTCAAAGTTCCTGGTTCACTATTGTACTAAGTCAAGAATAGTAATTTTATAGCCCTCCTATCTCCAGTGCAAAACTAAAGCATAAATGTGTAACCTTTTTTAATATATGATTCTTTATTGACTCTTATATTTTTTGCTGTTGTTTACAATTTTGATAATAAGACGCAAAATCAAGAAAACATCTGCAGCTGTCTGAAGCTCAGTAAATCTGCTACTCAAACTCTTCAAATGTTTTGTATGGCTTTTAGTGATGAATGAAGGCTCTGATTAGTAGCTTTTTAAAAGCCCTTTTATTCCAGAGATGGTCAAGTTTCTTTTGATGATAACAAGCATTTGGTTTCATCAACAATGAGCAAAATGACATAAAATCTTTTTATATATATATATATACATATTTAAAAACAAATTCATAAAGACGATCACTTTTAATAATTCATGAACTCTCAGACAATAACAGAATTATTTCTAAAGTTTAAAATAAGATTCTAACAGAAAATCCAAACATGCACTGCAAAGGTATAAAATTTGTTTTTAGGCTCTTTTAACAAATGCTTAAAAGGAAACACTGCATGAACCTATATCTAGAGCTTCATGATGCAATGTGTCAAATTTTATACGGTTCTGATACAAAAGAAAAGTAACAATCCTTGTAAAGAAAAGTCCATGTTTTCCAGGGCTTAAAATTGTATAGAAATTTCAGTTTAACAGAGAGTTTACTCATTACCTTTTTGTTCAAAAGGATTGCTTTTTTCATCCTGATGCCATGCCAGCCTAGATATGATCATTAATAATAACTTTATACGAACTAATAGAATAGAAAACAATGTGATCATGGTTATCATTCGGATATTGGTGTTGAACTGCTGAAGTCTTGGCTGTTTGTATACAAAAACATGGAAAACACATTGCTTATCACATTGTGATCAACAACTTATCACACTGCAGTCAACAATATAGTTAATGTTATCAAAATGGTATAGAAAAAATTTTTCAGACCAAAGTAAATTCTCTAAATAAGATCAAAATAAGTTTGTAAAATTGCCAAATGACTGAAAAATGTCACAAAGTACAAGCTTAAGTTAACAAACTGCTTAGTTTTTATTTTAGCACACCATTTAAAATTATGCAAAAAGGCAAACTTTCATTTAGTTTGGCCCAAATTTTTAATAACTGTTGATTTCAAGAACATTCAGACAGAAGTCTCTCTTCATACAGAGGTCATTCGGACAAATGAATCTGCTGGGGGCTTTCTAAAATAAATTCAATCACTTTGTGTAATAAACTTTGAAGAACATAAAGATGAAATTGGTGAATTCCCTCTAAATGCTGATGCAAGGAACACCCTCCAAGTATTAGATTAGGGGTGCAGAGTTGGTCAAATAATTTCCAGTTCATAAATAAAATTTTGCATAATGTTTGCTGACAATCAACCAGCAACACATTTTCTCGTACTTAAAAATGTTACAAAATTAGTTAAATTCGGATGCTGATTCAAAGGATTTTTTTTTTCATCACTTAATGTTATCATTCAGCAAATTTTATCAGAATAGCCATACACAAATGTGATCATATTAACTCTCACATCAGTAGAGGCCAAAATCTGTTTCACTCAACATCTAAACTGCCCATATTTATGTATTTTTGTTGGAATGGATTCCTTCTCCCTATGCCAAGTAGAATGCTACAGCACTAACAATAGCCTACTTAAGTAAAACAAAAACTTCTCTTGGAATCTTCATATGCTTTCAATACTGTGTGCAATTTTCCCTTATGACAGGATTGCAAATTCAGGCATTAAGAGCTAAGCATTGACGCTAAACAAAGGAGAAGTAAGGCGCATTCAAATAACAGAACTACTTTTATTCACTGCAAAAGAATGATTGGCATGGCATTTAATAACACTCATAAGCAATGAGCCATGCACTACCGTGATAGGGAAAAGCACCAGGTAGAAAATAATTCAAGTGTTTGGGTGATCTGCCAATGTTTGAATGGTCAGACAATTTGGGCAACTTCGATACGAAAGACTTAAGTGGTACCTACTGTAATTCCTTTCCCATTTCTTGAACTGAAATGGCTATACCACATGAAAATTTTTATATGACAAGCAATAATTGCCATAAATTATGCATTTCTGTGAAACTTTTAGAAAGCTTAAAACAAAACAGTGTTCATGCATATACTATGCTTTGACTCAAACTTTTCAGAAAAGCTACTTGAAATTCTCCAAATCCTGATACAAAGCATAATATCTCATACAGTATCATACACCAAATTTATATGGAACAGTTCAAGTGGAAAAAGTTTTGATAGATTGTGTAGTTTAAGCATGCACCATTTGAAATTCTGTAGAGATAGCAAAGTACTATATGTATAAATCAACTTATATAAATTTATGACATTTCATTTAGAAAACACTGTTAACATTTTGGTGTTACTTCTATTATGCAGGCCTTTTGCTGGAGTACAAATAAAAAATATAGGAAAAAGTAATTTAAGTCAGATGATTACCCACATAAAAACACATTTATAATTTTAGCCGGCTTGCAGTACATGCTAATTTAGGAAAATAATTAATTAAAAAATAATTAATTTTTTAAATTCCAATGGTGGACACTAGCCATTACAGGCAATGGCCAATACTAAGGGTGGAAGCAGTGGTCACTTTACTGTGGAGGCACCTAAGGCCCATATCACACACGCATTTGCTTCACACGAACAACTGTTTTGGACAAATTTTCTGCCTGATTTACTATTGAAAGAAAGACGTGACTTTTTCCTTCCTTTCGAAAAAAATTGCAAGTTGTTCGTTTTCAACCAATCAGCTAGCAGCTTTAAATGCTATTAGCTTGTTTGTAATGGAGAATTAGTTTCCCCTGTGTTAATCCCAAAGTGATCTGTGGTGATTGTCTGTTGTGACAAAGCAGAAAAATTGTCCCAAACAGTTGTTCTTCCGAAACAAACTAATGTATGATAGCAGCCAGGTCACCGTTGCCTTCTATAAAGGGACAGAAAATTTACATCCATGCCTTCTCTGGGATTCAAACCCGGGCCTTGGTTACGGTAATCAAAAGTCACTAACCCTTTTCCTGTTTGGACGGCATTTTAAATATATATGTAATAAGATTTAACTTACACTACAGTTTCTACACATTCACTCGAAAAAATTCATAGCAACTTGAGATTTTCTTTAACAATTTTAATTCTAAATATGCCAATAGAAACAACATAACAGACTGATTAACCTTTAAAAGACTGGGGAGCTTGGAGAGGTTTGACTTAAAAAGATGGGTAATCCAAATGCATTTCTACCCCTTTTTAGCTACCATCATAAAAGGAAACTACTACTATTTTAAAACCTTTCCTTTAGGTGCCTTTGGAGGTCACTTTTGTTAATTTTCAGATACAAGACTAGGGAATATTACAAAGAAATTTTTTCTTTTTTCTGCTGTCTCTTTTCCTCAAACTAGGGAAACATATGATAGTGAATTCTGTAGCTAAATATTTGTCGTATGTTGGAATATTAACTTTTGACATTGCATCATAATGAAAATACGCCTTAGCAGGAAATACCTCTTATGTATGGCTAAAATCAGTACATAGTCTAATTTGTTTTCATATTGAATTTAGTTTAGAATTACATGTACTGATTAATAGTTTTAATTTATTATGTTAAAATATTTGTTTCTCGTATAAATCGGCAATTCGCTTTCATGTTTACAAGCATTGTGCAACAGCTTATATTTATATATTAAACAAATCCCGTTGTATTTTTGTTATTCGGTTTCGTTTACCTTTTTCATTTTTTTTAATTTATTGATTCCCCCCCCCCAAAATTCTATCGGAAGTATTTCATCTTTCAACTACATTATTGTTCACTGCTTTTTCTTGGTGTTTTAGTCATAAAGCCTTTTTTAGCGTGTTTTTTTTTTTAAATATTCTCGTTTGATACAAAAAAATTATTTTATTTTTATTGCATTGCATTTTGCATGTTTCAAACAGCAATATTAAAGACTAAAATTACAATAAAAGGGGGGATACATTTTTGATGGCACTGAAAAATTGCAGAAATTAATACTAATAAAATTTCAAGTTGATTTATTAACTTTATAAGTTTATTTATATTGACCCGCCAATGGTCGAGCGGCAAAATTCATGAACCCTGATAGCTAGGTTCAGTTCACATTTCACTGATCCAGCTGGCTGTACGTGGCATCATGTGTAATATGAGTATCAGCCAATTTCCCTTAAAAAGTCCTCCAGGAAGTCCCTTCTCCCTTGTTCAGATAGCCCTTTGTGTCTTGTTCATAATCCAAATATTCCGAAGTTTATTTATAGCCATATAAAGACTAAAACTGTCATAAACAGATAATTATACTGTCAAAATATAGATGCTGTAATGCAAGCCACTTCTGCAGGAATTTAGCTCACATTATATAGAATATAGGAACATTGAAATTACAAATGTTATTGAAATAGCATTTCTCGTTATTACTTGAAGAAAGTGACAGCAGTTTCATTCTCAATTTAAAAAAAGGCTTATGCAGAAAAGTAATTCAGTCTCTCTCGGAAATGTGAAATAGGATAAATTAAATAATATAAATAAAATTACATAGTTTAGATGAATTAGATTGTATGAGTATGTAAATTATGCTAGCGCTGTTTGCCTATATGGAAAAATAACACTGTTAAGGACTATATTTATTATTATTTATTTATTATGTGCTTCACCATTAGACACTACATGAAAAGCGAGGGACGCTTTGTGGAAGTCCTTTTAAAGGAAATTAGATCGTATGCATGTTGCACATAGGAAAAACCTCAGAAACGACCATGCAGCCAGCCTGTTGGCCAAGATTTGAATCCCAGACTAAACTACCAGTGCTCTGCGGTGTTTATCACTCGACCGCTGGTGGGCATTTGTTAACGACTTTCTGCGTGAAACTGGTTCATATGTTTGCTGTATGTATATATGTGAAGGAAAAAACAGAAGTTTGACTTAGCTGCAGCAGAGAACAGAATCTTCGAGAACCACCAGGGTATATCATATTCACTGATATGCCATTAGGTAATATTCAGTTGACCGAAGGTATGACCTGACTGTTATCAATATGGGTACAGTTTCTTATAAGAAAAAAGTTGAAGGATACATATGCATTTATATTTTAATTATTAATATTCATTTTGATTATCTCCTAGGAAATAAAGATTAAATGCTAATTTAATGAGGGATTTTTTAAAAGTTAAATCTTAGTAAATGCTGTAAAACTGTAGAAAGGAAAATGTATTAAAAATCCACATTTTAGATTCGCAAATATTTATAATAAAAGAAATATAGAAAGCAAATATATAAGAGTAATTATTGCTGATCTCATAGAAAGTCCTGACTTTATAAAGGGGATTAGTCTCTTTCCATAAAATCATTAATAACTGAAATAGTATCACGTTTCGTCTCTTTCATATTTTTCAATAAAACTTCTACAGCGAATATAAACTAATATAATATTTGAATTTAAATCTCTGATTTTCAAATATATATAGAGAGAGATAGATAAATACATGGGTACATCTATACATATACACAGTTACATATATATATATGGTACTTACACATACGTACATGTGTCTGCTTTTATCCGCTTGTGCATATAATATGGATATACAATGCCTACACATGCACAATTAGCATACATATGTGTAACACATTCACGTTTGTGTTGCATATGCACGCAACACCTCATCCGCATATGTTTCTACCATACTCATGCTTATCAGTATGGTTAGGTTACTTATGTAGAATTTCACACAGCAAGTTAATCATGCGAAACGTATCTGAAAGTTTTAGCTCGGAGGTAATATTGCACTGCTAGGGAAAAATGAAAGGGAATTTATGAAGCCCCAGGCACAAAGGTCGTCGGACAAGTAGCAGGAGAAGGTTTTTGAACAATGACTATCTCCGCATTTTAAATGGTGGGGGGAAAAGAATTTCTCTGGCCGAAATTTCAGCCACAGCCGTCTTTTTGAGACTCTGACACTCTGGCCTAAAAATAGGTCACCGTCTTCTAAGCGTTAAAAATTGTTCAGTAACATACAGTACTTACGAAATTTATTCTAAGACCTAGTAAAAATGATAACCAAAAGGCAACTGACCATCTATAAGACCATCTATCTATATAAGTTCTTAAGAAAAATAGCTACCTATAGCAACTTTAATCTTGTAAAATTTCCAAGAAACACTTAGATTCAAATAAACATAAATTTTTCTCACCAATATTAATGGGGCAATACACTTAGATTCAAATAAACATAAATTTTTCTCACCAATATTAATGGGGCAATACACTTTATAAGCCGATAAATCGCACTCTAGTGAAATATCTTCATCGCTTTCTGGATTTGGCAGATATACTCTTTTAAGACTATTTTGTTCAGTAACAGTTTGAGGTTCATTTTCCAGCTTGCTGCATGATTCAATCATTTCTTCTGAATCACTTGCGTTCACTTCTTGGTCACTGAATGATTCTTCCATTTCTTCCCAGTCTGAGTCGTCAATTTCCTTTCTATCATCAGACGCAAGGTTAAAAATTTCATTTTCATCTGCCATCCTTCAACGCAAAATCTAGAATCTTTCGGGTACAAACGCCGCGCGCCACACGCTCTTTTGTTGTTATCTTCGTTTTGTGTTGAGTAGATGGTTCCTTCCCTATTAAAAATATTTTTCTTTACATCTGATTGAGCACTGCAAATAACAGCGAACCAGAGCCGAAGGCACTATCCGTACAGAATGAAAATTTTAATTTGCGAATCATGAAAGTTCACAAAAATGTTCCTTGATAGAAGTTCTTTACAGTTCAGAAAGTACACGAGGTACGAAAGTTTATACACCAAAAATAATTAAATATCAAATAAAAATTAATAACAAGCAAGCAGAGAATACCTTCTATGCCTATTAGGTGAAATTTACATTTAGATATGCCCTTGGTTTGCTTGCATTATTAATGTCATAATTATATTCATTAATACAATCGTTATTGATCATATTCATTAATACAATCGTTATTAATTAGGTAAGATTTCTCCCAGAATTTCTTACTTAGTTTTCAGTATATACATCTGAGTTGTACAACATGTTAAAGATTGTACAAAAATTAATATCGTTATTTAAACTTTAACTACTACTTCACCTATGATTTTCAAGTCGGCTCTAAACAAGGGGTTAGAATAGTACACGTGACATTTAAACTACGTGTAAGAGATCATCATCATTCGGAACTTTTGAGCTCTGAGAGACGGTTCTGTTTTTTCTTAGCGCGTTGATTCTCCTTTTGTAAGTATGACTTTGTTTATCCGGCCAGCCTGACAATATGTCAAATACGGCAGAAGGTATTGATAATGCAGGCAACTGCCTGAATAAGCCGAAAGCCACCGCCATTGAGCCACAAGAGATAGAGGCATTGTTATGCCAAATTTCGGAACTTCGAAACACTATTGCAGAAGTTCAAAGCGCACCGATCTCAAGAGAAACTGTAAAAATTAGGAGATCTCTGCAAGAGCAACTTAAAAACTATGAGACTTGTTTACAAACTACCATGCCGAAAAAGGCAATTGATCAGATTTTAGGATTACAGCCTCCAGTTGAAAATTTTAAACCACAGGATTGGACTACTGTTAAACGTAGTAAACGTTCTAGGCATGACAGCGGCTCATCGACTGACTCGCAATCGATTAGCACCTCACGTTACAGTTCTCTTAACAACGAGGAAAATTTAGATGATCACATGGAAGACGATTCTATTAAACCCCCTGATGATAAAAAGAAAACCGTACAGACCTGATAAACCGAACATCTCTCCTCTCGTAATAACTGATCAAATTATTAACTGGCACGAATTCCAAAAGTACATTAAAGAAATCCTCAAAATTCAAAAACTAGAAAGCAAAGTAGAAGGCGAAAATATTCGATTACAATTATTCAACACAGATGACTTTAGAAGCGTACAAGATCATTTAGAAAAACAAAAAATTCCTTTTCACACCTTTTTACTTACAAGCAAAAAGAATTTAAAAACGGTAATTAAAGGACTGACTGTACATATCCCAGTAGATGAAATTAAAGAAGAACTTGAAAAACAAAACATTACAATTCTAAAACTACACCAAATGCAAAGTATGAGAGACGGCGTACCCACCATGCTTCCGGTTTTTTTATCTGGAAACTCCAAGAACTGAGAAAGAAAAATAAGTCTTTCAAATCTCTCACACTGCCGACATGCAAGTGCAAATAGTAGGATACAAGAGTAGACCGGGACCAGTTTAATGCTTCCGAAGTCAACGTTATGGACATACTCAAAGAGCATGTTACAATATTCCCAGATGTGTCAGATGTCTTGACTCGCACCAATCTTACCAATGCCCGATAAAAGGAAAAACTGAAATACCAGCACGCTGTGTCCTTTGAAACGGTAATCATGCAGCGACTAATCCTGAATGTCCTGAGCACCCCAGCAACAAATTTAAAAGAAAGGAAAGAATTCCAACTAAAGAAGATTTCCCACAATTTACTAAAAATGCACCAGAAGCTCCTAAAAATAATTTTACATCATACGCAAAAGCAGCAGCCTCAAATTGCAAAACAGAAGAGAAAACCAAATTATCTAACATAAAAAATCTAGACGAATTTAAATCACTAATATTTCAACTAAAAGACCTCTACCATAAATTCACTCTTATTCAAAATGAAAATGATAAACTTGAATTCGCCTTGCAAGCTCTACAATTATTCATTTAAATAGATTTTTGTAGTAGTTTATGACGTAGAAGGTATAGCCGAGTGGATAGGACGTCATACTTTTGGATGATAAGATCGTGAGTTCGGACCCAGCCGAACGAAGAAAAATGAAACTTGGGACTTGTACATATTTAATTTTTCTATCGGATTTTTATCTTCTTTTTACATTTTACCAGGTATTTTTATCACTTACTGTATTTATTTTAGAAATTTCTGAACTGTGAACTTAGAACTAAGTGCTCCTGCTTCCTGATCTGATGACTTCGTACGCGTTATATGCCTGCTTATCTTGTTTTTGCCATGAGATTATGCCATTCTGTCGTCATAGTTATTCATATGTTTTAAATCTGCCTATGAAAGTCACGAAAGAGAATTATAGTGGTAAACGTTTACGGACTGCAAACAACTTATAAGCACGACGATCACCGATCAGGTGTAAGATGATGTCACATCAGAGATACGCCCATTACGCTCAGAAAATTTCTGCGCATAAATTGAACCATGTTCCTAATGCTCACTTCTCTGACCTATAGTCAGCTTAAGCCCACGAAATTCCTCGTGGCAAGTAAAGCAAGTTTACGCCTGTCGTTGACAACAGGCTTAAGCACCTTACGGGCGACAGTGCGATTTAGCTCAGATGCGCTTCCCCCAATTTTGATGGAGACCACCCCACTTGCCCTACCATCTATCTCTCGAGGACTTTCGGCTTGCTGCATATTTAGAGTGCCCCCATGCCGCACGGACACTATACATTTACAAACATCCATGCCTTCTCCAGGATTCGAACGCAAGCCCTTCGGCACGGCAGGCAGCGACGCTAACCTCTATACCTGTTGGGCGGCAAAAATTGAAAAATACTTGTGTGGCATGGGTTTCAGAAGAAAATTTTTCTGAAAATACTACAATTCTTTAAAATATTAACATTTTAGCATGTATAACCTTTCCAATACACTCTTGCACCTATTTTAAATCACTGAGAAATATATGCGATTTCAGTTTTAAATTAATTGGGTTAATATTTGCAATACATTTCACCCAATAATTAGTCCAAAGGGATTTAGTCCCGAAGGACTATTACTTTCGTTTTGCGATTTTGCGTCGAATCATTAAAACGTTGAATCACTTTTCAAATTGTTGCCACTAAATGTTATCGCTCTGCATTAAAGTTTAAAAAATGAAAAATCTGCATAAATGTATGCATGTTATTATTTTTTTTTTTTGACGTAGCTTTTTCTTCAAAAATCGTCTGCGTGCGTTGCACGGGAAAATAAAAAGGAATTTTAATTACAGTTCTAAATAAATAGCCAAATAAATGTGAAATTCGTAACAATATTCTCTAAAACTTTAACGAATTTTTCATAGTGAGAGCGTGTACCGAAATTTCTAAATATATGCTTAATTTAAAATTATTTTGCGATATTGCTGTTGAACTGAATTTTATGGTTTAAGTGCGAAGAACATGGTATTTAACAAATAAAGGTAACACACAGAATGTTAAATAAACGTCCCTTTGGACGTAATTTAAAATCTGAAACATTTCAGATTTTTTTTTTGTTTTGTGCTTTAATTCCTACATTGCATTAGAAAAAAATTAATTTTTTCTTCTCTATATATTATTCAAGTGAAGAATTAACGAATTTAAAATTACTAAGCTTTTTATAATAAACTAGCCGCTGCGCGGCCAGCCTTCGTCTGGCTTTTAAGTGTACCGGAAAAATG